>BQNB010027711.1:9255-57379 GCA_026074375.1 Tanacetum coccineum
GGCATCTCCAAGAGTATTGACACTGATTAAGGAAAGGTCATTTGGAAAGACAGCGCTATGCATTGCAGCTATACGAGGGTCCTATTTTGTTGATGTTTGGCCAAAATCTGAACTGAAACTGCCATTCTTTGCCTTTTAAATCTTGAATTCTTAAAGGGAGCCCCTCATGTTGAGATATAGGCGGAAAATATGCCTGCGGAATCGATAAATGACACTTATAGAGATAAACAACTAAAGTTCTAACAAGCTAACAATGTACACACTTACTTCAGTACATGCTTTTGGGATAACCAAAAGACCAATTCGACCAGCAGCATCACTGGCACTCAAAACTTTCTCAAACAGTGGAACAATTGTAGTATTTGAGCTTAAGGAATCATGATTAAGGAAATGATTATATTGCAAAGTATAGAGCAAAATAATATACATACGTACATCGCAAAATGGTCCAATTAGGTAATTATACTCTTTGATGTCCTAGCTTGATAATTAACGTTATTAAAAAACTCTAATTACCAAGTTGGTACAATAAAAGTACGGTGTTCATTTATGGAATTTTCATTTAAATTTTTGGCATACAAAACTAAGCAAGTAACATTAAACAAGGATACTCTCCAGATATCTGTTGCAACTCTTGTTCTGTGATTCTGGCCAGTAACGCGGAAGTAACTAGTTTTCTATACGCCCCTCAACAGGTGGCCGAGAAACACGTATGTGAGTATTCATTGCATTTGGATCAAATCATTAGGCCATAATTGTTTTGGGCACTTTAGGCAAAATTTGACGAGACCACGACCCATGCTGAAAGGCTAAAAATTGTTTGTTGATTTCCCTGTCGTCAATCGGTATAAATCCTGGATTTTGTGAAGAGGATGAAGAAGGAGCTAAAGCCGATAGTTCAGTCTATCTCAACAAGTGATCCATATTTAATAACTTTGGTTCCAGGAGCAGATTCGAAAATTTCTCTTATTGGATGCAAACTTTCATCTTGTTTCATTTGAGATGTCGATGCATCATCATTATCAGCGGTGACATCACACGATTGTTTCAACATTTTGATAGAAGAGGATCGTATTTCACCAACACTATTTTTATACACCACATTCTTCGGGCTTATCATCACTTGTGCTCTGCAAGTATTACAACAAATAGCAATATTTATAACTTGACGGTACTTATAAATGTAAATACGAGCATATGTAAGTTGATCTTACAGGGTCAGGTCTCGAGTTACTTATGCAGCCGACACACCTTACGCCGCCATTATTAAGTAGTTCAATGAACGCACTGGAAGCAATACACCCATAATGGAGTCTCTGCCAGTTAGCACCGATCCATCCGTCCACTCCAATCCGATTCCAGACCCACCTACCACTCCACCCCTACTGAATCCTTAATTAAATTAAGTTGTTATAAGTTAATAGTACCTTGCCACATGCAGTACAATCCCTCCAACCAGTATCCGCTTGGTGAAACAATTCACAAAATGCTAGTTGTTCATACACAGTACTGACACGATCAGACAATATAGAACTTTATGTTAAGAAGTTGTTTAAAATCCCAAGACAAAAAAAATATTTGCAACTTATAACAAAAATTTCCCTAAAGATATAGGTATGGACGAATTAAGCAAGTGATGTGTCCGTGATGGGTTATCATGAAGACGAGCTGCTACTTGATAGAGCACTTTTCTGACACTAGAGGCTTCGCTTGACAAATGTATCAATACAATTAATGGCAAATAAGCTTAAAATGTCGCTTACAACTAATAAGCCAAAAAGGAACTTGCATAATTACAGTCTCCATCAGCGATAAAATCCATACTTATTTAAGAACTTAGATCTCTTGCTTTCTTAATCTTAAAATCTACTTGCTGGAATACAGAACCTAAAGGCCAACTTTTTGTTGATTAACGGGAAAACGGAAAATGAAGTTTGCAGAAATCTGGAAAGAGGTTTGCTCACAATGAGAATAACAAAAGCATAACCTAAGGTGACAACTTACATTTTTTTTGTTTAACAAACCATTCAATTGTTTATGTGATACGAATTATGTTGATCTCGTATTCCTATGTACGTAGTATGGGTTATATAGTATAGCCAAATAGAAGAATAGAAACTACATACCTGAGCATAAATGATATCTTTTGTCCTATCTTTTTATCCATTATTTATTGCAATTTTCATGATACATCTTTGTGTTTGATCTGATAGAGGAAAAGGAAAGATAATGAAAGGAAATCATCTGGGATTTTTTAGGCGTTTAGTAAGAAGTTAACGCATTGTATTAAGTTAATTTCAACGGCAAAAGAGAATTTTGAAGAGATACGGGTTGTAACGGCCGTAAAGGGAGTGATGACTTTTAAGATCATGAACACCAGTTGCACTCAAAGTCCTAGCCTTTTTTTGTATATTCATAGCAGTGGATGCAAGTTCTTGAGAGCAAAATACATTATGCTTTTACATATCAAATAACTAATATAAAAGGCGATATTGATGCGTAGTATATGTTACATAAAACAACTCAAATTGCCAACCTGTATGAATAGCAGCCCGTCAAGAAAATGGTGAGTGAGTCCAAATACCTGCTCCATCAGAGATCACAATTAGTGCAACTCAAATGTAGAGATAGTTAAAGCATACAATTAATATTGTGCAAATACTTAACGCATGCATTGGAGTGTCCTAATCAATTTTGAATGTGTGCAAATCAGTTACATAAGTAATAATAGTTTGACAAGTTAGATACTTACTGCATCATAGTTTTATATTTACTGCATCACAATGAAAAACTACTAAAAACAATTTAAAAGTAAACTAAATTATACGTAATACAGTGCAATCATTCTGATACATAAGTAATAATAGTTTGACAACTTAGACAATTTTATGCTTTATAGTTTTTAGGTAACAGTTGACATCGACAATTTTTATCGGATATCACTGCAACATACAGTGTTTCGCCAAAATGTTCATCATAAAGTGTATGAATAATTAGTGTCAATCACATTACGTTAATTAGTGCCATCGGATTTATAGAATCATATCATCTACACATTTTATCAACCACCTGGTGTGCTGGTTGGTATTGTGACTGTAATTACACATTTACCAATTCCATTAAAACGGACCTTAAAATGTCTAAAAAAACTTACAAAAAATAAATTTGTATTTGTATGTTTTGAATTATTATTTTCGCACGGTAAATAAGGATATCTAAGAATAGGACCAAAAACGAAGACCAAAACCGTTGGGGGGGGGAAAGAAAAACACGAGTACGGAAAGAATGCGAAAGAGTGTGAGAAGTCAAAAAGTCTAATGTTCAAAGTCATAAAGTCAAAACCTGCAAAAGTCAAAGTCTATGGGCGGAGCAAACCGAAAAAATAATTAATGGCCAACCCCGCTCACCCATCTAATTGATTGGGGACAGCCCATTAAGCATTTATATTAAATCCTTATATGACTTAAGCCTTATAATAAACCAAAACCTTTTTTTGTTACCTGGCCCAAGTCCTAAGCCCAAAACCATAACCCAAATCCCTTACTAACGTGTTTGTTATCCCATCATCCCCATATTACCATTTTACACCGTTAGTCTCTTAAGGACTAAATTGTTAGTCTTGAAGGACTAACGGTGCAATCAATACCAAACTCGGAGGCCAATTATGACACATAATCAAACCATAAACCAATTCACCCCCTAGCATTTATCATCTCATCCTCTTGTCACCCCTTTGGCAGTCAACACAACAAAATCCATTAAACACCTCAACCCTTACTCCACAAATGGCCCAAATCCACCTTGGCATAATCACTAATTTCCAGAGACGTCAAAGAATGAAGACAAAGAAAACTAGAGGCTAGGATGGTTTGAATTGGGCACCACTTAAACAAAATCAAGGGCTAGGATGGACTTTTGGACTCTCCTCACACAACAAACACAGCTGCTTAATCACTCAGTAAAGAAGCACAACAAGAGACCCCAAGACCTAGAATCTTCTTAGTCGTTATATAAATAGGTCCTTGTAAGCCCGAAAAAGGCACTTAGTTTTTAATCTAGTTTTAGTTTTTTTAGCTTATATTAGTTTTAATTTAGCTTAATGTATTTCTTTCTTTTACCTTGTACTCAGATTTGAAGTTTAATGAAAGTTTAGTTTTTATGAAAATCTTGTTTTTAAGTTAAAGTGTTTTATGTTTTAAAACTATTTTTAAGCTCACAAAAGCTCTTTTTATATCATTCTTAAGCTGTTTACTTAAGTCTTACAAACTCTTTCATAGTTTGTAAGGTTTAAGCTTATTTTACCAAAAATTACTCAAAAAGCTCAAATGGAAGATAAGCCAAAAAGGGAAGGGCTTATAGGTTTTTACTAGCTTGTTTTACACAAGCTAGAGCTTGTAGACAAAGCTCATTTGAGCTTATTTGCCCTGTTTAAGCAAGGGATTTTGTAAGTTTTCATTTTCCTATTTTTAGCTTATTTACTATTCAACTGCTTATTAGTGCTTATTTATTGCTTATATATGCTTATCTATGCTTATTAATGATGTTTAGAGTTAAAAATTCTTAGGTTATAGTTTAAAAGTTATTTGTGCAAAGATTTTCTTTAAATATGTCATTATAGCTTATAAATTAGCATAATATGTTATAGCATATTTAGGTGCTTATTGGTTGTTGAAATTTGCTTAATATTGTCTTATATACTTGTTAAACATCTGGTCTTTGCAAAACTTAGCTTAAATCATCAAAAATTAGTTTAACAATGATTTTTAAAAACTAAGGTTAGTGTTGTTTGAGCCCTTTTGGTTTTCAAAGCCAACTTTGATAAGCTCTTTTAAGTGAATTTAAGTTGTTTATAAAGGTTCTTAAAGTCTAGAATATATTTTCAAAGGATTTTGTATGTATGCTTTAAATTTGAGGTTTTTAAGTTTAGTTAAACTGCTTATGTGATAAGGCCTTGTTAAGTTAGCTTTTAAGTGATGTTTTTTTGTTGAATTCATAGTTTAAATGCAGTAGATAGAAGTTTTTAAGATTGCATTAAGTATTATAGGTTTTAGTGAAATCTGTCAAAATTTTACTAAGTGTTTGAAGGGGGGGGGGAGGGCAGGGGGGGGGGGGAATGGTGGCTAGAGGGGGGAAGAGGGGGTGGGGCGGCGGGGTACTGAGGGGTAAGAGGTGTAGGGCTGAGATTTTGATTGGGGTGCGGGGGCGTGGCTTTTGCTGGTTTACGTCTGGGAATGGGGGGGGGGGCGGTTGTTTTTCGTTTTGTAATTAATAAATTTTTTCTTTTATTATGGTTGCTGTTTTAATTGTGTTTTTGATTGTGTATGCCGTCATGAGAGTGTGCATTCAGGGCGTGTGTATATTATTTATTTTTTGTTTTTTTGTGTTTTTTCGTGGGGCGGGTTCGGTCGTGGGGGGGTTTTTTTTTCTTTCGTGTGGTGGCTGGGGGGATGTAGTATGGGTGGGGGGGGTTTATTTTGGGGCATTTTGTGTGTATGTTTTTGATTTGTTATTTATTTGTGTGTATGGGTCTGATATGGGTTGGCGGTTGGGTGAATTGCGGTGATCAGATCAGGGAGGAGGGGTTCCCAGGGGGTGGGTGTCTGAGGGGTGATTGGCTGGGTGGAATGGAGCACATATGGACGTGGGGGGGGTTTGTTTCGGTGAAGGGGGGGGGGGGTTGAATTGGACGGGGCTGGGGGGGGGGTGATTTTCATGGAATATCGGTGGTTCTTGGTGGCTGGGGGGTTTTTTTCTTGGCGATTGCCCTGTGTTATGTTTTTTGGGGGGGAATGGGGGTGAGGAGTTTAGACAGGAAGGAGTGTCAAAGGTCTGGGTAGTGTGGATTAGGAGGTGGGGGGAGGAAGGACGGTGGGATGAGGAGGGCGTGTGATGCGGGAGCGGGAGTGGAGGTGGTTGGTGGGGGGGTGGGTGGTGGTGGGTGGAGGTTTGTGGGAGGCTGGGGGGTGGTCGAGGGAGCGAGGGTGGGGTGCGAGGGAGGTGGTGTTGGGGAGGGGGTCGGGGGGGGGGGGTGGGGGGTGTTGGGGTTTAAAACATCTAGGGACGTAGGGGGAGTGGGGGGGCGGGCACTTGGGTGAGGTGGGTGTCTGTGCGTTCCTTGATTGGAAGACTGAAAATAGGTCTTTAGACTGGGTGGGGTTAGTGTTGTTGTGAAGAGGAGATGGATGAAGGTGCGGGGGGGTGAAGGTCTCGGTATATATGAGTGGTGGGGTCGGGGGAGGTTCTTTGTTTGGGGGGGTTTTTTTTTGGTTTATTCTTTGGTTGGGAGGTGGTGGTAGGCGAGTGGGGGATTTGGGGGGTTTGGGGATCGATGGATGGTCCGGGCAGAGAGTTGTGTTATGTGTGGATGGGGGTTGTGTGTTGGGTTTGTTTTTAACATCTTGTGGGGTTACTTTCTTGGACTTATTAGGTTTAGCTTTTTTGTTTTATGGAGTGTTTGCATTCAGTGTGTTTTTTTACCATTATCCTTAATTTTTAGGGGGGTTGTGTTTTGTGTATATTGTGTTTGGCTGATAGATTAATCTTGTTGTTACTGGGTCTCCCATTCATATGGGTATTTATGGTTTTTTAAGTGGGTTTATAATTAGTGTTTTTTTTCATTTGTGCTCTTTTTTTGAGTTTAACTTAGATTAGATTCTTTAATAACAAGGTGATATAAAAGTGAGTTAGTTTAAGTTGTTTCTAAGTAATTATATCTCTAAAATCATTCATAGTTTTTGTTTTAACGACCTATGTTGGATTTTCTGAACTTCAATAAGCTCCATTTAATCGGGTTTGTTGTTGTGTATGGTTTTGTGTTTGTATTTTTTGTGTTTTTTTTAACATTTATTTTTTTATGTTGCTCTTTTTCTGTTTTTTCCGTGATTATTATGATTAGATCTTTGTTCTGTATGTACAAGTTTTTATTATGAAGTTTCTTGTGTTTGTTTATGTGTTTTTTTTTTTTTTAAAACAAGTTTATGGAACAACGGTCCAAATAGGTCCTTGCAAAGTTTGGGTTTTTATGATTTGTAAAAATCTGTCAACAATTGGTTAAGTGGGTTTTAAAGAAGAAATAGCTTTTTCATTTGCTTACAGTGGCTTATTCTTAATTTCAAAATGATTTTTGAAAGATGATTCTTGTTCTTTTAGGCTTAAATTTAATTTGTTTTGAGGTTTTATGTCCATAAGGATCTGTTTGTTGGCTTATTTTTAAGCTTAAAAGTAGGGGTTTGTAAAGATTGAAAAATGTCTTAAGTGTTGTAATCTGAGTAAACAGCTTTTTCATTAAGCTTTTGAGGGCTTATTTGTGTTTCAAACTCAAATCTTATTGTTGATTTAAGTAGCTTTTTGGATAAGCTTTAAGGGCTTATAAGTTGCTAAGCCATAAGGATATGTTTTATAGCTTAAAATTAAGCTCAAAAAGTCCCTTTGGTCTGTTTTTGCTTAATAATGTTGAGCCCAAAAGCCATTCATTTGCTTATAATTATTTAGCTTTTTAGTTTCTTTTTGGTTCTGATTCTTATTTAGGTTTAGTATTGCTTATTAGGTTAGCTTAAGTCCATTTTAGCTTATTTACTTTAAGTTAGAGCTTATTTGAGCTTATTTGCATTTTAGCTTAAAAATTTTTAAGTATTATAGCTTTTTAAGTAATCTGTCAATTAGGGTTGTTCTGGCTTATTTAATTTGCTTTATATTTTTTAGCTACGTCCCTCCTAGGTGCCCTTATTGGGGTTTTTTTTTTAGGGTTTTTATTTTTTTTTTTTAAAGGGGGTTTTTTTTTATATCTCTTTTTTCAGTCCTTTATTTGTTTGTTATTAGAAGGAATTTAGTCATAGGACGTTTAAGACGCTAGAATGTAGAGTGTGGTACACGTAGTTTAGAAGTTGGATTCATCTTTTTTTAGGTCTAATAACATTAATTATATTGCCAAACAAGGGATTTTGTGTTATTTTTATTACTTTTAGTATTATAAGCATTTCTGTCACATTACGAAGCTTATTTTGTGGATTATTTTGTTGTTTATAAAATAAAGGTTGTACTTTGTCTTTTCTAAAGTTTTTGTAGGTAGGTTTTTGTAGTTTACAGCTTTTTTATAAGGCTATAGTGAAATTGTTTTAAAAAATAAATAATTATATTACGGGGAAGGTTGCGGTATTGTGGATTCTGGGTAAAAAATTCAAGTACAATGGTAGCATGACAGGGCTTTGAATAGTGTTTGAAAACCTTTTGTCTACTAACTCCCTTCATTCACTTTTTTTTTTTTTATCACTCTCCGACCGCTGCCTTGCGCCCTTTATGGTATTTTTTTGTGTGTCATTAATCTGTAGCCATTAGGTGGTTTGTTTGTTGGTATTAAGCTTTTGAATTTGTTAGCACAATGTATCATTTGATTCGATTACTTGCTGTTTGTTTTTGGCTATTATTTTACAGCTTGTTTATTTGAACTTAACGTCTGGTTGTTAACCCGCTTTTAGTGTAGTAATTGGGTTGAGCAAGTTGGGATTGTGTTCTGTTGGGTAGGTGGGTTGGTCGTGGGGGCGGTTTGGGGATGGGGTTGGGTAGGTATTGTTTATGGTGGGGGTATTTGCGGGGGTTTCGGCATTTTTATTTTTGATGTTAAACTTTTTGGGCAGTTTGGAATTTTTTTTTTTGTGTTGTGGTGGGGGGATCGGGGCGGGGTTAGATTTGTGGGTAGGTGGTTTTTCAGTGTGGGGAGGGAGTTGGCGGGGGGGGGGGGGGGGGGGGGGGTGGTGGGTTGGGTAGGGGTCGGGGTAGTTGGGTGGGTGTTATGGGGGTTGCGTTGTTTTTCGGAGGATCTTTTTTGGTGTGGGGGGTTTTATGTAAGGAGTTGTGTTGACAAGGAGGGGAGATAGGGGGGAGGGGGGGGGGCGGGGGGGGGGGAGCGGAAAGCGGGGGGGGGGTGGGGAGCGGCTGGGGGGGGGGGGGGGGGGGGGGAGGGGGGGGGAGGGGAGTGGGGCGGGTGGGGGTGGGGGAAGCGGGGGGGGGGGGGGGGGGGGGTTGAGAGATGTTGGCGGGGTGTGGGCGGGGGGGGGGTGGGGGGGCTGGGGGTGAGGGGGGGGGGGGGGGGGGGGGAGGGGGCGGGGGGGCGGGGCTCGGGGGGGGGGGGGTTGGGGGGGGGGGGGGGGTGGGGGGCGGGGGGAGGGCGGGGGGGGGGGGGGGGAGGGGGTCGGGAGGGAGTGGGGGGGGGGGAGGGGGGGCGGGAAAGGGGGGGGCAGAGAGGGGGGGAGGGGGGGGTGAGGGTGGGACGGAGGGGGGGGAGGGTGGGGGGGGGGGGGGGGGGGGGGGGGGGGGGAGGGGGGGTGGAGGGTGGAGGGGGGTTTGGGGGGGAGGGGGGGGGCGGGAGAGGTTGGGGGGGGGGTGGAAGGGGGGGGAGGGTGCGGGGGGGGGGGGGGGGGGGACGGGCGGGGAGGGGGGGGGGGGGTGGGCGGGGGGGGGGGGGGAGGGTTCGGTGGGGGGGGGGGGGGGGGGGGGGGAGGGGGGGGCGGGAGGGCGGCGGGAACAGGGGGGGGGGGGAGAGGGGGGGGGGGAAAGGGGCGGTGCGGGCGGGGGGAGGAGGGGGGGGGGGCGGGGGATGGTGGGGGGGGGTTGAGTTTGGCGGGGGAGGGGAGAAGGGGGGGGCTGGGGTTGGGGGAGGAGGATGTGGGGAGGATGGGGGTGGATTTGGTGGTAGTGTGTTTTTTGGGGGGGGTTTGTTTGGGGGGTTTTTTTTCTGTTGTTTTTTTTCTCTTTTTTTTCTTGTTTTTTTGATGGGGTGGTGGAGGGGTCTTTTGCGGGGTGGGGTTTTTATATTTGGTTCCGGTGGGGGCGGGGTTTAGGTGGTGGGAGGGTTGGTGGGGGATGGGGGGGGGGGAGGGGGGGGCGGGGAAGTGGCGGTGTTTGGATAGAGAGGGGGGGGGGTCAGTGGGGGGTGGGGGTTGGGGCAGGGTTCGGTAGTGGGGAGGGGTGCGGGGGGGGCGGGCTTGGATGGGGCGTTAGAGCGGGGGGTTGGGATGCAGGGGGCGGTGGGTGGAGAGAAGGGGGAAGGGGGGGGGGGGGGGGGCTGTGCTTGGGGGGCGGGGGTTTGGGCGGGGGAGGGGAAGGATTTTGGGTGGGGGTGTGGTTGATGTGGGAATGGTGGGTTGCGGGGAAACGTGGGTTGGTCGTGGGAGGTTGTGGTGTGGGTGTGTGGGCTGTCGTGTGTGGGGGGTGGGTTTGGTTGGGTTTTATATTGTCTGGGGGGGGGGTGGGGGTAGAAATGAGAGTACGCTTGGTGTTTGTTTGTGAGAGTTGTAGTTTACTTTTTATTTAACTGATGGTGACATGCAAAGATTACTTAGTTTCCATCAATCCAAAGTACACTCGTCCCTGGCCTTCTAGGCAGAATCTGATCGTTGGGATGGATATTGATGTTTTGATGACCCGGGTTAGGGTATAAATGGAAGGGGAGGAAAGAGAAGGAGGGAGGTGGTAAAGGAATAGAAATCGGGGAACTATGCGGAATTTCATTGGGGAGGGGATAATTGGGGGTAAGGGGTGGGAATTGGGGGAAGGGTATAGAATGGGGGAGGGTTGGGAGGCCATGGGGTTATGAGGGGGGGGGTGGGGATTGAGGTTGGGGTTTATGGTGAGTGGGGTTTCGTTGGCAGCTTTTGGGTTAGATTAAAGGACGGGAAAAAGGGGATTGGGATAAGGGAGGTATTATTTGGAATATATGGGAATTGGTTGGTTTGCTAGAATTTCTTATAATAGAGGTTTTTTGTGTTGTTTTCCTGTGTTCTTTTGTAAAGTACTATGGGTGTGTAAAGTATCGTTGTTTGGTGTATTTTTTTTTGATAGATTGTTGTGTGTGTATGGTAGAGTTTTTAGTTTAAATGGTTGGTTTATTTTTTCGCTTTTTGCCAAGCACCTTCCCTGCCGGGGGAGGATTGTTTGTTACGGTTTGGCGTTGACGTTTGCAATTTTATGTGCTTTTTGATGTTCGTTGTATTTGCAGGTATTGTCGATGGCATGGAGGGGGGGGGGTTGTGGAGGGATGGCGGGAGGTGGGGAGGGGGTTTCGCTTTTCTTTTTTGATTTTTTTTTTTATTAATTTTATTTATTCTTTTTTTTATTTTAATTTTCTTAGTTTTTTTTTCTTTTTTTTATTTTTTATTTCTTTTTATTTTTTTATTTTATATTTTTTTTTTTTTTTTTTTTTTTTTCATTTTATAATTTTTTTTTATTATTTTTTTTTTCTATTTTTAATTTTTTTTTTTTTTTTTTTTTTTTTTTTAATTTTTTTTTTTTTTTCTTTTTTTTTTCTTTTCTTTTTTTTTTTTATATTTTTATTTTTTTTATTTTTTTTTATAATTTTTGGAGTGTTCTTGATTTTTTTGCTTTTTTAATAAAAAATAAATTTAATAACAAAAAAAACTAATAAAAAAAAAAAAAAAAATATAAAAAAAAAAAAAATTATTAATCAAAATATAATTAAATTATTGAAAAAAACTTTAAAAAATATAAAAAAATGAATAAAATATTATTAATTAAAATATTAAAAAAACAAAAATTATCATATCTATCATTCTAAATTATGTTCTCAACATGTTATAGTACCGTGTATTTCATATAAGGTTCTCGACAATAAGTATTTTATCTATTACTTTCCCTTTGTAGTTCTATCTTGCGAAGGGTGGTTACGGGTTCATCTTTGTTTGAATGATAATCCAACAACTAGTTGAGGGGTTTGTGGTGGTGGTGTGTGGGGTGGGAAAACCACCGGGTTGGGTTTGGTCGAGCGTGTGCTTTGTGTGACATGTAAGGGGGGGAGTGTACTTACGTACTTTAGTAAATACATTATGGGAAGCTTTGACCACGTCTGGGGGGGGGGGGGAGGGGGGTTTAGTGAGGAGAGAAAAGAGAGGGAGGGCAGTAAACGGGCAAGGTAGAAGCCGAGAAGGGGGGGGGGACGAGGTGAGTGGGGGGGGGATTTTTGAGGTGTGAACGTGGTTTGGTTTTGAGGGGCACTTTGTGTGTGTTTGTTTTTGTTTGAGGCTTGAGGGGGGCGCGAGAGAGGAGGGTGGCTGCTCTGAGTATTATGTGCGCCGAGGGGCGGTCTGGTTGGTGAGGGCTGGGTGGGGGGGGGGTGGGGGGGGGGGAGCGGGGGGGGGGGGGCGCCTGAGGGGGGGGGGCGGGGGGGGGAGGGCCAGGGAGGGGGGGGGGGGGTGGGGGTGGACGGGGGGGGAGGAGGGGCAGGGGGGCGGTGTTGGGGGTTGGGGAAAGCTAGGAGAAAAGTGAGCGATGGTGTCATTGGTTTATTTTTTTTTTTTTTTTTTTTTTTTTTTTGTTTTTTTATTTTATTTTTTTTTTTTTATTTTTAATTTTTTATTTATTTTTTTTTATTTTGCTTTTTTAAAAACATCAATTTTGCCCGGGGGTGACTTGAATTATTTGTTGGATGTGGCTGAGAGAGGAATATACATAAAAAAACAAAATAAAAAAATTTTAGTTTATATATATATTTTTTATAATTTGTCTCCTTTTTTTTTTTTGTTTGCTTGTGCCCTTTGGGCAGCATATCGTCTGTTAACCTCTACTAGTTTAATTATAAATCTTAAACGGTCGCCCTCCATCTTAAATTCAAGATCAACAAAGTCCCAACTGTGGCTTAATTTATTTTTGTGTGTGAGTTCGATCCATTTTAATCTTGTTGTAGAATCCTAGTGTAAATATGGGTAATTCATGATTAACTAAAGGTGGCATGAATCTAGCTTCTGGGAAAGTGTTTTTTGATTGTTGGTTTTTGTTGTTTATTAACGTCGTACTACCTTTGGGTGGTTTGTTAGGTTAATATGTTATTGCGTCCTCACATAAGCACACCACCAACGGAGGGTTATTTGCACGAGGAGGGACTATGGATGGAGGATTTCTTTTTTTTTTTTTGCAAAATTATTTTTTTTGGTGGATTTGGGGGATTTTTGGGGATTCAAAAAAAAAATTTGTTTATAATAAATAATTCGTTCTACTGTTCCGCTTAATCAAGCGGAGGGGCAACTAACTTTTGAGCTTAAGCCCCATGGGTTTTGTTTATCTTCACATTCTTGTTCAGCATAATAAAATTTTTTGGAAATTGACAAAGAAAGTACCTCACATGATCACATTCAATATTTTCTCACAAAGAGATCACCTTCTTCCTTACCTACGATTGTATGTAATGAAATTCCCCGAATACGTATCCCGGAGATCGCGGTTAAGCTTTGTGCTTTTCCCATTTTCTCCTTCGAGGGGGGCCACACCGCCACCGGATTTATGGATTGGGATTTCCTGCCCGCCCGGATTTTTGCCGGGGCGCGGCGCGTCGCGACCCCACGGATCTTTCGGCCCCGGATTTCCGGCACCGGATTGGTATTTAGATATTTATAGGTTTTTGCGGATCCTCCCGGATGCCCAGGAATTGAATCGGATAACCACGCGACGCCAGGGATGGGAGGAACCCCGGATTTAGCTTGAAAAAAAACCCCCCGGCCCGGGGAGGAATTTCCCCCGCCCCGGGGCGGATTTATGGGTATTTAGATTTGGCCCCGGATTTTACGCCCCCCCGCCCTGTGCCCCCCGGTATTTTGGGCCGGATCCCGCACGCCCGGATTTCGACGGAGGATCCCAGGGGATTTTGCTTGTGGTTGGAAATTTGAAATAAATAAGATAACCCCTTTTTTCGATCGGAAATCCGATTCGATTCTCACTTACTTGGGGAATGAATCTTTTTGTTTTCAGAAATTCATTTAACAAATTTTTCCCTCCTCCAAACACGAACAAACCTTTTGAAATTGAAAGCACGCCGACGAGATTTCAACAACGATTGATTGATTGAACTTTTGTTTTTTTTTTTGTGGCAATGGGGGACCGATTCAGACGATTTCTTCGGGGAGGGCCGTGGAATTGTCCAACATTCATGGAATTTTTGGTAAATTACATCATCTCTCGATTACACATTTTATTATTCTGGCCTTGAAACTTGAATCTATATGATCCAAAGAGATTCGTTGTAATTCCGCCTTTAACGGTGGTAGGGGGTGCGGGGGTGGGGGGCGGGCGGTTCGGTGCGATGTGCGGGCGGGAGTGGTAATTGTTTTTTTTAGATAAAATGCCTCGAGGATTGCCTCAAAGAAAAAGAATCATCGGAAAGCAAAATCCAAAGTTCGTTTTTATTTTTTATTCACCGAATGCATAAAAAGACCACGGTCGTTGGTTGTTTTCATATGTGATTAGTAGACGAAGCAAAAATTCTACACCCGGCATTTCTCCGATGTTTGACTCACCGATATAAAGATATGGTGGGAAAGCCTTACTTCTCGATAGGAAAAACAAATACCCAAGCTCCCTGCTACCGTATTAGCGCGGTGCTGTGGTGTCGATGGAAGTTGTTTAGTAATTGCGGTGGGGTGTGGTATGGTATGTGTTGTGGCACCGTGCATCATTCTCACTGTATGTCCCCGCACAGTCCCGAGTTCCGATGGTAACATTTTTCGTGGACAATATTAAAGAATTTACTGTCTCTTATCTAAAGCCGCCGTTGGGAAATTTCAATCAAGGGGATATAACGGGTCTGTTTCCGACCTTCCTCCGACTCATGGTTCGGCGACAGTATCAAGTTCGACTCCAAGAGTTATGAGTTTTTTAGTCCCCGTTTATTCCCCGTGTCTTACAACCAAAACACAGGATAAAAATAATCAAACTGTCATTACAACAAAAAAAAAATAACGGGGGATCGGAGGGAAAAATATTATTCCTACCTCACAGGGACCACACCCAATCTACCTAACCCCTTCAGGTTTATCATGGTCCAAATACAAAATTTATCGACAAACACACGGTTAATCAACCCCCATAATTACCAGTCGTCTGAGCTTGGCTTACAAGCTTGCCGGTTCCTCAATCACTAAACGGTTTCATCTCCTTGTGTCTAATAGGAGAGGAACTACCTTTATGGACTTTTTCAATTACTACTTCCATAAGACAAAATGATGCAGGTTTTGGTGTTCAATGCCCGGTTTTGTGAGTAGTTAATATCGCAAATCCCGGACCACTTCCTAATTAATTTTCTTGCAATAAACCTATTAATGACCAATTTAATACGCGGACTGTGCTTTACCATGTTCGTTAAATTCCTTTACCGCTTGAATCCTCGGGGGGGGTGCTGATTACAGGGACAATAACTATCCCTAATGTCTATACCTATCGATACCCAAAGGATCGATTTTTGTTGGAAGATGGGGGATTTTTACCTCCACAGATGTGGGCTAGTGACCTGCCGTGGGGGCAGGTTGGTTGTTGGTTTTTCTTGATTGCTTTTTAAATTTATATAAATTTTATGTATAAGGGAACCTACCCCTCGATTCCTACTATTTATTTCTTCTTCTTCCTAAAGTTTATAGTTTGAACGTGGAAGGGCGGGGGGAGGAGGCAAACAGACGGGTGACAAAAGGTCATGGTTTGGCTGCTTCGCCTACTAATAACGGAAGTAAGTTGAGACTTCTGTCTGTTAGTGCCAAAAGACGTTTACCAACCTTCCTGAGGTGGGTTTTTAGTCCGTTTTTTGTCGTTTTATTTTGGGTTTTGTCCATGTTGATTGAATCAACTTGTACACAATTTTTTGAGCCTGGGTTCGTTTTCCGTTAGTAGTGCCTCTCCGAAATGCCTCTCTAACACGGAGACTACATTATCAAAAATTCCATATCCAATCATCGAATTAATGACCAAAAGTATCCTCCGCCAATAAAAAAAAGGCTAACATTCATAATTGATTTATAAATATGTTTTTACCAAATCTCTTCTAAGATTCTGCAATTTCCGACATAGCTTCGCGTGCCAGGAAATTGATGTGTTTGATTTATTTATCAGCCTCTCTACTAAATTGGACTTTCGACTCTTTCTTAAGAGTTTTGATTATAGCAATAAAGAAAAAATGTACCTTTGACTTACAAGGAAAAGGTACACTTTTTTTTATTTTTTAATGAGGCATTTTTTCTTTCTTCATTTTGCTCGGCGGTGGGTTGGTTTTTTCCTCCTCGTTTATTGTTTTTTTTCTCCTCAAAAAAAGATACTGGAAAGGAAAGAATTTGGAGAAAGAAAAGGGAAATAGAAGGAAGTAAAAAGAAAAACTTTCTTTAGAGTTTTTCAGGTTTTGAGGGGCAGAGGAGACCCCCCGGGCAACAACCCAATCATAATACATTCTATAATCCACGTCTGTTTGGGAAGTGTTTCGTGATTGTGCGTACTTTGTTTTTTCAGTTTGGTGTTGCGTGTGGGGATTTGTCCCAGCACCATTTTTATGTTTGTGTTTTGTTGTGTTATTTTGCTGGCGTGCCGTCGGCGATTTTTCCGGGATAATGGATTTTGATGAGAGTGCTTAAGACCCCCTTGACGTCTCGCACGTATTGGTTAGTGTGTATTTTGTCTTGTAGCCTTTCTCTTCGTGCCCTTGTTTGTGAACCCAAGGTCAATGGTGATCGTACGGTTTGAGTAGTCTTTTGCTCTAGCCTTGGCCGGAGGGGGCGAGCGATCTGCTTAGTGCAGCATTTTATATCTCTTGCCGAGTTCTTGGCGCTATGGCCCGAGCTAAGCTATTGTGATTTATGCATCGGTTGGTGGTATTTAATGATGCCAACGGAGCTTGTAAGGTCTGATGTTTGCGATGATCTTGCCACTATCCCGTTTTTTTTTTTGTGGAACAAAAAACAAAAAAAAAAAAAAAGAAAAAAAAAAAGAACAAAAAAAAAAAAAAAAAAAAAAAAAAAAAAAAAATTCCGTATCCTTCGAGACGTAATGATGAAAGGCGCCGTGAAAAAGCTAACGACCAAATTGAGAAATTCTACGAAATCTTTAAAGATTTGAGTTTCGAAATTAGCCTCACGGATGCTTTGATTCTTATGCCAAAATTTGCCTCGACTCTTAAAGCTTTAATTGGAAACAAAGAAAAATTAAGTGAAATGGCTAGAACGCCTTTAAATGAGCATTGTTCGGCGGTTATCCTCAACAAGTTACCCGAAAAACTTGGAGACCCCGGCAAATTTCTCATACCGTGTGATTTTCCCGGAATGGATGAGTGCTTAGCCTTGGCCGATCTTGGCGCTAGCATTAATCTCATGCCATTATCCGTGTGGAAAAAGCTTTCTCTTCCGGAGCTCACTCCTACTTGTATGACTCTTGAACTTGCGGACCGTTCGATCTCCCAACCGATCGGTATCGCCGAAGATGTCTACGTAAAAGTAGGAAAGTTCCAATTCCCGGCCGACTTTGTAGTCGTAGACTTTGATGCCGATCCCCGAGTTCCCCTAATTCTCGGGAGATCCTTCTTAAAGACCGGACGTGCCTTGATTGATGTTTACGAAGGAGAATTAACTCTTCGTGTTGGAAAAGAAGCCGTAACATTCAATCTTGATCAAACTTCGAGATACTCCTCTAATTATGATGATAATTCGGTTAACCGAATCGACGTCATTGATATGGCTTGTGAGGAGTATTCTCAAGAAGTTCTCGGTTTCTCCGATGTGATCGTGAGTGGCAATCCCACTCCTTATTATGACCCGATCGTTTCTACCTCTTCTTCGACCCTCACTCCCTTCGGGGATAGTGATTTTCTTCTCGAGGAAGTCGACGCTTTCCTCGCTCTTGAAGATGATCCAACTTCACCAGAAGTTGATCACTCTTATTACGACTCGGAGGGGGACATTCTTCTTCTTGAAGCATTTCTTAATGATGATCCATCATTACCCCCTCCCACTCAAGGAATGTATTTGCCTGAAATTCGAAAAGAACTTAAAATTTGTGAAGCTAAAAATGATAAATCTTCAATTGATGAACCTCCCGAGGTCGAACTCAAGGACTTACCTCCTCATCTTGAGTACGTATTTTTAGAGGGTAACGACAAGTTACCCGTCATAATTGCTAAAGACTTGAGTATCGAGGAAAAAGCGGCTCTTATAAAGGTTTTGAAGTCACACAAGCGAGCCATCGCTTGGAAACTCTCCGACATTAAGGGTATTAACCCGAAATTTTATACTCACACGATTCTTATGGAAGAGGAGTACAAACCGGCGGTCCAACATCAAAGACGGGTGAATCTGAAAATCTACGATGTCATGAAAAAGGAGGTTGAAAAACTTCTTGACGCCGGATTAATTTACAAGATCTCAGATAGTCCTTGGGTGAGCCCCGTACATTGTATACCAAAAAAAGGTGGCTTTACCGTTGTTGAAAATGATGAAAACGAGTTAATTCCTAATCGATTGGTTACAGGATGGCGTGTATGCATTGAATACCGAAAGTTAAATGACGCCACCCGTAAAGACCACTTTCCATTACCGTTTATGGATCAAATGCTAGAAAGACTAGCGGGAAACGTGTACTAAATTGGTCATTTGATTTTGCATGTTTTGGGTTTGGTTTTGCATATTTCTCATAACCGCATCATTAGCTTTGATGTAGTTTTGAAAATCATCCTTCGAACTCCTTTGTGTTTGCGGCGCTGGGTGTGCCTTTTTGGTAAGGTGGGAGCTTGGTGAACCGGGGGTTGTTTAATCGGAGGTCGATAAATTTGGCCTTGGTTGTAATTATTTTCTCCCGGTTTTGGTTTTGTAACGGTTTTGGTTATTTCCTTGGTTTTGTTGAACGGGGGGAAAAAACCGGGGGGGGGGGAGGGGCAAATTTGATTACAATCGGGGCTCTGTAAACCGGTATTTCTTGATTGAAATTAGCCATAGGGGATTGGGACAACATATTCTTGAATATTGTCCATGTTAAACGTTTCGCCATCGGTGGCGGGATAATGTCGGTAAGAATGTAGCACCACGCAAGTTACCACATACTTTCCCCTTACCGCTTTTAGGGTGAGTGGGATGCTTGGAATTCTTTTTTCTTATATCGAGAAGCAAAACTTTCACCATATCTTTAAGGTCGGCAAACTTCGGTGAGAAATATCGAGGGGGGGTAAGAAAGAGCTCGCATCTCACTTTGGCAACAACCGGGGTTTGAGTTACGTGAATTTACAAACTTTTTGGATTTGCTCTCAATGTTCTTAGGCAATCACGGGCTTTTTAATCCTAAAAAAAATTACCACCCGCGACGGAATTCAAACGAAATCTTGATCATTTGAGTTCAATGCATTGTAGAAGAAAGGATCGTGTTGAGTGTAACTCCGAAAATCCATGATGTGGACATGCTCCCGAAAGAAGATCATGAATCTGGTCCATGGGCTCATAATAAAGTTTCATCAAAATCGTTAGTAAATCTTCGTGATTTGTCATTTCGAATGTTTGTTTGTTTTAGAATTTGTTGTTTTAGAAGGAGGGAAGAATTTGTTTGTGAATTTCGAAACAAGATCATCCAATGTAAGAATCGATCGAGGGGGTTCTTTTTCAAGCCAAATGCAGGCCGCCCCCTCGAGGAAAAATGGGAAAAGCATAATCTTAACCGACGTACTCAGGACGTTCGGGAACTTCATTGTAGAAGTGATCTTGTTGAAATATCGAATGTGAGCATGAGGGTCTTCTTTGTCATGTCAAAAAAATTATTTATTTTGAACAAGAGTAAGCAAACCATGCTTAAGCTCAAAGTTGTCCGTGGTTATCTCGGGAACAACGATGGCATCCTCGTAACCCTCGGTGGGTTCTTCGAGCAATTGCGCCATAGTACGATTATCGGCCATCGTAACTACGGGAGGAGCTGAATTATCAATTGGTTCCACAAGATGAAATGGTTCAACAAAAGTCGGTAGGACTTGTTGTTGTTGACGGTTAGAATTACGAGATTAAGAACAAGTGCGCATGTACTAAAATATAAAAAGAAAATTTATACTAGTTTTTTTTTTGGTTTTTCAACAATGTATTCACAATTTATTTTAATAACGGACAACGAGATAAGACACTTAAACCTAATATTCAACAAGCTTCTCGGTAGCTCTTTAAAGAGAAAAACACACAAAGGAGCAGAGGAGAAGGATAGCGCGAAGCTATTAAAAACCTTTCTCCTTTAGGGTCGTAGTTCGTTGGAACGACCCGCCTTATACTCCTCTTTGAGTTTGTTTAACTTTCAAAGGTTAACCGTACCTCGCAAGTGACACAAAAGGTAAGTTTTAAATCTTTTGTTCGGGAACTTATTAATGATAATACTTCAGTTGAAAGTATTATATTGATGGTGAATTTTATTTCTTTGTATAGACAATGTTTTTATATTTAATAATTTTATTTGATTTTTATTTTTTTTTATCGTATATATATAACTAATAAGAAGAAAAATCCTTTTGTATTTTTTTTATGATGAGAAAAAAAAGCCAAAATATACTTCACGCTCGTAAGGATCTACAAACACTAATTGTCAAACGCAACCACAATCTATACAAATCCTTCCCCGGCAACGTCGCCCAAAATTTGATTAATATAGTATATATATATAAATATTATATATATATATAGTATATATATATATATATATATAATATATATCATATATAATATATATATATATATGTAATAAATAACTAGCAAATACCAACAAGTCAACCTTTTACCAAGCAACAATTCAAGAATCCACAAAGAAAATAAATATATTAATACTAAAGTATGGGGTTTTGTATGGGATGGTGTTGTAGTTTGGGGGGTGTGGGAATTCACGGGTCGTTTATCCCTCAACGAGGAATGCAATGGAAAGTCGAAAGACGGTTTGACGTTTGATGCTTGAATGGAACAAAGATTTAGATTGGGATTTCTAAATCTACAAGAAAATTAAGGCAATTTAAACTAAAAACAATTAAAGCAACACAAATTTTAAACTAAAAACGCAAACGGGAATCCTAAAAACACGTCTAAATATCAACTAAGTCAAAATTAAACCCTAAAAATGTAAACTTAGTTTCTAAACCTTTAAAATGACAAAAGAAAATTTTCTAAAAAGGAATTATATTTTTTTGACTTTTTAATAATTTTTTATGAATTAAAAACTATTTAATCTATTTAAAATTCTAGAAAATAACAAATTAACACCTAAAAATTCCAAAAAAATGATTTTCTACTTTGGAAATGTCTAAAATGTGATAAAAACTCAGAAAAATATTTTTCACTACTTTTTATATTTAAAAACTATTTCCTAAAATTAATTTAAAAAGCTAAAAATGAAATTTAAAATCTAAAAAAGATAAAAATGTTTTTAAAGTTTGTAAACCTTAAAATATTAAATCTAAAACTAAAAACTATTTTTTTGTATTTTTCTGAATTAATTTAATATTTTTAAATGATGTTCTAAAATTTTAATGATTTTCTACTTTGGAAATGTCTAAAATGTGATAAAAACTCAGAAAAAATTTTTTCACTACTTTTTATATTTAAAAACTATTTCCTAAAATTAATTTAAAAAGCTAAAAATGAAATTTAAAATCTAAAAAAGATAAAAATGTTTTTAAAGTTTGTAAACCTTAAAATATTAAATCTAAAACTAAAAACTATATTTTTGTATTTTTCTGAATTAATTTAATATTTTTAAATTGATTTTCTCTAAAATTTAAATCTACGAAAATAAATAAAAATAAACAAATTTAAGTTTTGGAAAAAATCTAAAAAATTGCAGGAAAGTCTTAAATGATGTAAAGTTCCTAGGAAAAATAAGTTGGTTAAGCCAGCTTATCAAATAAGCTAAGAATAAGCCCTAATAAGCTACGGAGTATAATTATGAAAAAGGACTCAAAAGTGTATAAATAAATAGCTTATGCAAAACAAAACGGAAAAGACCCAAGGGCGCTTGTGTAGTAGAGGTGTGTGTTAAAAAAACGTTTGGTGAGTAGGGGTTGAGGTCCCGGGTTCGAGTCTTGCTCACCTGGGACTTCCCCCAACTCCCAAATGTTTTTTAAATGCCATTTTTTACAACTTTTTAGAGGACTTAAAAATAAGTACTTTTAATAAAAACACTTTTTTAGAAACCACAAATAAGCACAAAAATAAGCTGTCAAAGTAGACAGGAAGCTTATATGACTAAAAAAACTAAATTGCTAACTGTTAAGATAATTTAAACTAAATAGGCTAATTTACAAGACAAATAAGCTTAAACAGATAACTAACTACACCTAATAAGCATATGAGAACAAAAATAAGCTGAGAAATTAAGCTAACCAGACAGATTCACTAAAAAGCTATAATACTTAAAATTTTTAACTAAAATGCAAATAAGCTCAAAAAAGCTTTAAACTAAAGGAAATAAGCTAAAATGGACTTAAACTAACTTAATAAGCTATACTAAACCTAAAATAAGCAAAAACAATAAGCTATAAGCTCAAAAGAGCAAATAAGCTTATTTGGCTAAACTTGTTAACCAAACAGCCCTAGGGACACTTTTCTAGCTTATTTTTAAGCTAGAAGAAGGATCCTTATGGCTTGGCAACTTATACCACTAATAAGCTTGGACATAAGCTATAATAAGCAACAAAGAAAAATGAGTTTGAAATTTAAATAAGCAGTTAAAAAGCCAAGTGAAAAGTGTTGTCTACTCAGATTCAACACTTAGAAGATTTTTTTGCAATCTTAACAAAACCTTACTTTTGAGCTTAAAAATAAGCAAACAAACAGAACCTTATGAACTTAAGACCTAAAAACAGATTTAGATTAGACCTCAAAGAATTTACATCATCTTTCAAAAGAGAGTTTGAAATAAAGGATAAGCCACAAAGAGAAAATGAAAAGCTATTTCTCAAAATTTTGAACACTTAGCAATTTTTAACAGAATTGGTAAAACTTAAAACCAAACTTGCAGACCTTTAAAACTTGATTCCACACTTGTTTTAAGACTTAAATAAACACAAAAACATCACAAAATCTCAATAAGCAAAAACCAAATCATATGAACTCATTTTTCCAACAAAATTCTAACAGATTCAAACAACTACTTATATAAATAGGATTTGGAATTTTAACACTTAAAAACTTCTAACTATTGGATTTTAGGATCAATTTAACTAAAATGACTCAAGTGTCAAAACTCATTTTGACCCATTTTCACCCATGAAAACAGTTAAACCAAACACCTATTTAAATGACAGTTTTTGACTTTTTAAACTAAATAAGTTGATTTAAAACCAAACTTTTCAAAGAGCAGATGTTATTAAGCTTAAGTTAAACCTAATGAACACATTTAAACCATCAAATAAGCCAGAACAATAAGCTAAACAGTTATAACACCTCGTGTTTTAGGTCATTGTATGACATTATGAAATTCACAATTTATTTTTAGGGTTTTACGCGTTTACTCTTAAACCGTAAACGTTAAGTTAGAAAACATAAATAAGCAAAAATAAGCAAGCAATAAGCACAAATAAGTAGTTGAATAGTAAATAAGCTAAAAATGGAAAAATAAAAACTTACAAAGCCCTTGCTTAAACAGGGCAAATAAGCTTAAATGAGCTTTGTCTACAAGCTCTAGCTTGTGTAAAACAAGCTAGTATTGTCCATAAGCCCATATAAGTTTTGCTTATCATCCATTAAGCTGTGGTATTTGAGGGTGGATATTTTTTTGTGTTTTTGTAAAATTTTCTTAAATACTTTATATATGAAAACAGATTAATAATATGCTTAAATAAGATCTTATAAAAGCTTATGCAAGATTCTTGATAACTTTTGAACACAAATGTGTAAAATAGATTTTAAGCTAAAACTTGAAATTTCATTAATTCTTAAAAAAACAATACAATATTTAAAAGATTACACTAAAAATAAGCTGAAAATTAAAAACTAGATTAACTAGGTGAAAAAAACTAACTGCCCAAGGGCTTACAATGAGTCCTATTTATAACAAGCTAATGAAGGTTCTAGGATGTGTGCTTTCTTCGTGAGAGAGACCGAGGGTGTGTTTGTTGTGTGAGTGCGTCCCAAAATCTCATCAAAGTCGTCCATTATGAGTGTTGTCCAAGTTCTATCATCTCAACCCTTCAATCCTTGTCTTTATTCTTAGACGAATTGGGTGTTAGGGGATTGCCAAGGTGGACTTTGGCTGTTTGTGTGGTAGGTTAGGGGTTTTAATGATGTTTTGTTATGAAGTGAGGTGAAAACGATGGGTGAATAGTGGCAAAAGAGTTTGGCGGGAATTGGGGAAGATGTACAGTAGTTTGGTTTTTGGTGCAGGGTAAGTGTTTAGGAAAATGGAAAGTATGGTCCCTCAAGGTGTAAAGGTTAAAAGGGTTGGGATAATAGGATGTTATAAGGGTTTGATGGGTTTGGTTTTGGGCCTTGTTATGGGCCGGTTTGGTTTAAAAGGTTTTATAAGGATTTAGTATATAAGTGGGCTGACCTGGGCCCACTAGGTGGGTACGGGTGGGCCCACTTTTAACAATTTAGGTTTTCGAGTTTGGTTTTTGATGCTTTTTCCAATGCCACTTCCCGGGGTTGACTTTGACTTTGAATTTTTTGTTGACTTTGACTTTATCTTTTTGACTTCTCACAGTCTTTGATTTGACTTTTCTTTCAAGCTCTTTCCGTTCTCGTGCTCGGTTTTGTCGTTTTGGCTTCGTTTTTGTCCTTTTCTTAGATGTCAGTTACCAGCACAATATAGATGCAAAACATACAAATACGATATATTTTTGGTACGTTTTTGGTCTTTTAATTCCGTTTTTTAAAGGTCAAAGGTGTGTGTATTTAAACACATACCATAAATTGAGCCCGATAATTCCCGTTTTTGCTCCGTTTTCAATCCTTAGTACCTGCAAGACATAAAAATACCAAACAAACATATTTGCATGATAATTATTCATATTTTAGTATTTTTAGTCTGATTTATAGTGTTTTATAGGTTATGAATGATGTGTGTTTTAGCACACATCAAATTCCCTCACACTAAGCCATTGTTGGTCCCCACGCAATGTTTATAAAATACGCCCGAAAAGAAATAATTTAACCCCCATAACTTATGACCTCTCACAATCATACAAGAACAGAAAAGGTCCATTAAGAAGGTTCAAAATCATTTATTTCTAAAGCGCCCCCGTTTTAACCACTTATTCATTTAATGATAAAATTAAAAGAAAAAATTTAAATAATATTATTTAAAAGGCTTTAAGAACGGGAGTTCGTCATCCTTGATTTTCACAATCCCCAAACCAAGCTTAAAACGAAATTACAGCCAAATATAAGATTAGAAGTTAACACTACTCATAAATGCTACTTGCGTAAACACAGCTACTTTTCGCTCCCGTATTCCTAAATCCTCTAAGTATTTTATTATTATTTTTATTGTTGACGAATAAATTATGTCCTTATTAATATAAAGTAAACCCGGTTTAGACCACAATTAGTTTGAAATCTTTTCCTAAAGAGACGATATGGTGAGAATAAGGTCCACATTAAGGTTCTAATTTTGCATGATTTAGGGGTTATCCTTTTTATTTCATCCGAAACAACTCAACTACGAGTCCAGAGATGGAGGCTTTATTTAGATAACTCCGGAGTCGAAATTTGGCTTTATTATTATTATTATTGCAATATTATTATCCCTCAGTCCTTTAAACAACTGCCACATCGGTATGCGAGCCGACCATGGTCCAGGAGTCTTATATTGACCTCGGTGATCCTCGACCTTTTAGAAGGCTGCAACATCGGTTGTGAGCCGGCAAGATGCAACAAACTTTTATCAGTCCCGGATTATTATTCTTACTATGGGCCTTCTTTTGAAGACTGCCACATTGGTTGTGAGCCGGCAAGAGGCAGTAAACTTTTATCTGCCCACAGTTTTTATTATTATTATTATTATTACCTCCACCCTTTAAACGACTACCACATCGGTTGTGAGCCGACAAGAGGTAGTAGTCTTATTTCGGCTTCGGTTTATTACATAACTATTATTATTATAGCCAAATTTCAAGTCCTGTGTCTTTTAACAACTGCCACATCGGTATGCGAGCCGACCATGGTCCAGGAGTCTATTTCCCCACAACACTGACAAAACCTCGATGTGTACCTTACTTTCACCAGAAGGAATCTCTACGAAGGGATTTAAACTAAGAATCTCATAAACCAAAGTAACTTTATTTTTTTAACAATTATATCATATTTATTAAGCTGGTGGGAGCAAAAAGCCACAATTAACCTCTATGAGCTCTAAAGAGATCCAACTACTCCACGCTTAGCATCTAACTTATATTTAACTCTATCATCTTTCGTTCTTTGCAAAATTTTAAAGTTAAGCAAACGCTTAGTCTCGAAAGCTAAGAGGAAAGCTAGAGTTAAAAACTCGGTCAAGTCAAAAGCTACCTAGTTCTACGGGCCTACTTATTTCTATAATTTTATATTTTCATCATTTTTTTCATCATCATTTATATATATATATATATATATATATATATATATATATATATATATATATATATATATTTTGAATAAAACAATAAAAAATTTAAAATTTTGGTCAAAACGGGGTTGCGTGGGAACACAAATAGGCACAGGTATGATCACATTTCGATAGAAATCCCCCCCACACTTAGAATGAAACATTGGCCTCAATGTTCAAAAATATCAGGTTTTACCCCCACACTTAGGAACGAAAAAGGCAAATGCAAAAAATTCCAAGTGTGAAAAGGGAAGCACAATAATATTCATGATCAGGATTAAGGATTCCAAAATAAGCAAAGATCGAAGACCGGACGATTGGAGGATTGAAAACGAGCACGGGTCTTCATGATCTTAAGGAATCCTGCAAGCAAAAACAATACACAAACCAAAGAAAGAAGCACGCCCCCACACTAGGGCTATATAATCACACACTTATTTATTAAGAAAATAGAAAGAAGAAAAGACACGGGTTGCCTCCCGAGAAGCGCTTATTTTTGTTAACCGAGTCTTGAGCCTGACTCGATCCCCCACACTTGAGCGGGTCAAGGGGGATAGAAATGGAGAAACGGGACATCCAAGTAAAGAATGTCCCCTCCAGAAATCATCATCGGGCTCTTAGAAAAATTAGAAGTGAATTCGCCCCGATGAGATAAGAGAGGAGAAATAAGAATAGCAAGATTAAACACTTTGTCCTCGTTTTTGGACGAAAACGAAAGAAAAAGGTCAAACACCGGACAAATGGTGGGTTGGGTGCCCAAAAGATTAGGCATAAGAACATCATGTTCAGAAATGTCACCCACCACTTTGTTTATGAAATCACCCGCATCGGGCTCAAAATTAAAGCAAATCTCAACATCCGGTGGTTCTGGAGGAGGACGGGGAAGAGATGGATCATCAAAATGATCAAGAGAAAATGACTCATTTTCGGGAACGGGAGGGGAGTCATTGCTAAGCAATTCTTCAAGAAAACGAATATCCCCTTCCGAGTCATAGTCATCATCCTTAATGCCCGGTGGCATCGAGTCATCAGAAGCAAGAAATAAATCAATCTCCTCCATAAGAGAGTCACTATCCTCAACGAGAATAGGAGATGGAGAGAGAGAGACTCAAAAATCGTATCAGCAAATTTTCCAATTAAGTTCCCTTCCCGGCGATCGTGAGATGAATTATCATACACAATATGCTCAACAAGAAACGATTTCTCCGCTAGTTCAAAGTCGGCTTTCTCAATTCCCGGTGGAATTGGATCGATATGAGCGAAGTTTCACCGAAGAACTCCTCGAAAGCATATCAAACTTAGAGAAAATCATTAACAGTATCACGGTAAGCAAAGATTTGATTAAAAAAAGAAAATAAACTCGGCATTGAAACAATGTGGATCTATCTTAGTAAATATTTCTTCTCAAAAAGAAGGGTCGAATAAATTTAACATTTCTTTCGGAACATCCTCATCAAAAGTTGACTCGTCATCACTAAGGTGAAAATCGTCGTTTGAATCAAAAAGAGGATTCGAGAAAGTTGTAAAATCATCACAAACTGGCATATCACACTCACTTTCATTTTCGGAAAAATCCTCGGACTCACTTGGGATAGGGGACAAATGCAATTCTAACACTAAATTGATTGTGTAGCTGATTCCGTTACCGAATATGTCGAGAATGCTCCATCCTCCATTATGAGAGAGAAGAGTTAACGTAATGAGTAAGTCGGGGTTGCGATTGCGAAAGCTAAAGCTTATAACAATTCCCTTATTTTGTTATTTTTCATCATAAATGAAAGCATTAAGAATTTTGTTGCAGGATTACACCAATCATTTAGAGCTTTTGAAATTTATATCATTAAGACGAATTCCAACACCGTTGGAAGTAATCTTTAGACTCACTAAATATGGGAAGGAACATATCTTTAGCACTATATTCAAGTGAATCTTTGAGTGTCAAGATGCTTATCCCCCCATACTTAGAGAGTAAACGTTTCCACATTGGAGTGACTTGGAATTTCAAAAATCCGATAAAAGAATACTTTAGTAGAAATTGTGAAATTACTATAAAGTAGATCAATTCGAAGTTTCCTTGAACGCGTAAGAAACTTGAGGATTTAGATTTTTTCCTTTCCTTCGATAATTAAGCCACTCTTAATTTTTAACGTTTACTTCTAACTCCGCGGCCTCCTTTTCTTTGGCAATTCGTTTCTCTTCTTCTTGCCTCGCGGCTTCCTCAAAAATTAGTTTCTCTTCTTCTTTTCGTTGAATGTTCAATCTTTCCAAAAATTCTTTAAACGTATCCGTAAATTCTTGCATTGATTTTTCTCGCGCAACTCTAAATCTCTCAAATTTCCCGTTGTCGTTCTATCTCTTCGATGAGTAAACTTGATAATCCAATATGATATCCCCCGCAATTTTTCGCAAATCGCTCACTGTGACCCATAATTCGCACCATAATTGTATAATACATTGAAGAATCGTCATGTAGATCTCCACAAATGGTACAACAAATATATTGACATTCATTTGTATATTCATATGTTCATAATTACACTAAAGTTTTGATGTTACACGGTTCCGTTCAAAAATAAACGGGACTTCGTGATGGACAATCGAAACCGTCGTAATGATTGTTACCACAATTATTACAAAAATATGTCGAATATTGTTGAAGTGGGTTGGAGAAATTCGGAGAGTTGTCGAAAAAATTCGGAATCGGATTACAATTAGGACAAACTCCATCGTTAAGGTAAAAACCGCAACACGTCAACAGTCGAAACACAGAGCATTGTGGGAATTCGTTTGTCCTTCCACAATTATAACACGGATAAAACCCAAATGTCGACATTAAGAATTAAACAATTTAGAGGATAAGAAGAAAGAATTAAACGGATTTTAGATTACGGAGATTATTTTTGAGGTTTTATATTTATTTTAAAGAAAATTTAATTTTTTTTTGTTCGTAAAAAAACGAGATAAGACAACTTAAACCTAATAATCAACAAGCTTCACGGTAGCTCTTTAAAAGATTTAACTTTTAAAGGTGAGCCGTACGTCGCAAGTGACACAAAAGACAAGTTTTTAAATCTTTGATTCGAGTTGGGAACTTATTATGATAATACCTCAATTGAAGGTATTAAATGGCCGGTGCGCATTTACCAACTTCGTTATATATATATATATATATATATATATATATATATATATATTATAATATATATATATATATATATATATAATATATATTTTGTTTTTAAATTTATATAATAGAAAATAAAATGAATAAAAATATTTTTGAGATTTTTTAAATTTTTATACGAACGAAAATAAACTTCCAAAGAAAGGATCTTCAAGGCTCGATTACGAACATTCCCTTAAAAATCGTTACACCTTCACCGCAGTGGCGCCAAAAATTGATACCGTCCAAATTAAACACACACATATACTATATAATAATATATAAATAATAAATACGTAATAATAAGGAGGATAATCAATAATGGTATAGTAAGTATTTTCCGTCGGGTTCTAGAAAATCTCTTTTAACCAAAGCAATTATCAAAAACCTCCCAGGTCGTTTCCTCGGCGAGAAGTGAATGGAAATCTACGTTCAAGTTGTAAATCGAGCTTGATTATCATTTAAGTTTTTGGGTTTGGTTTTCTAAATCTACTGAAAGGGAAAGCATAAAAAAAAGGAAGCTAAACTTTTGGTTTTAAACTATTTTTAAACTAATATTAATTTTAAGATAAAAAAAACTACAATATTACACTAAAATTGATCTAAAAGATATAAATGACGAAAATATTGCTCAGGACTGAATGTTCAGTAAGTACGGGTTTAAGGTTTAACGAATTAAAATCCTTCGAAAACAAATTTCAAGAAATTAAATGACAAGTAAAGTAAAATGTTTTTCAAAATAATTGACAAGTAAAGTAAAGTGCTTTTTAAAATAAATGACAAGTATTTAAATTTGCAATTAAATTTAAATGACGTATGTAAAATTGGAAAATTCTAAAATGACTATAATTTTTTAAACCTTATAAAACAAGCACTTAAATTCAAAATCATCTAATTCTAATCACTAGTTAGCAAGCACTAATGAACTACTCACTAATCATAACAAATAAACTAGCAGCAATCATAAGATCAAACATAAACATTTAACTAATAATTCTAAACTACTAGTATTAAAAAGGGAAAAAGGGTAACCGAATGAAGAACCGCAATGATATAAAACCACCCGATCTTACAAACTTAATAAACAAATAAGTTTATCACTTTAAAGCTTCTACTTCACTAATTAGCGAATAAAGGTTCAACTTTATCTACTAATAACTTTCATAAAAACTTCAAAAAGATCAAAACTTATCTATTTATCAACCTTAAAGACCACTTAAGCTCCCGCCTTAATGTAGAGAGGATGGAATAAGAAAATAAGACATAGAAAGTTAAGAACAAAATAAGCTAATAAAAAGATAAAACTTTAGATCTAAAATCCACCCAAACTAAGGTGTTCAATCAAGTGAACACCGGGATCGGTATATTTTACGGATTTTAGATCTAAGAAAAATAAGCAAGAATTAAAAACTAAATAGGTAAAAACAAAACTAGATTAATCAAATAAGCTACTTTTAAACTATTTAATAAACTATATCTAAAAGTAAATAAGCCATTTGAAAACTTTAACTATTAAAAGACTTTTAATATAACTAAACTAAATAATAACACTCGAAAATAAGGGTGCTACAAACTAAAAAATAGAGCCGAGTAAGAAGACGTCATGACAGTCCCTTTGTAGGCATCAATCGAGCATAAGCAAGAAATAAGCTAAATAAGAAAAGAAAATGAAATAAGCAAAATCTTATTTGGATAATATGAGCTTAGATCTAAATCAAATAAGCAAGCTAGGAGAAAACTAGAAGCAACAATAAGCCAAAATAAGCTTAAAAAAAGAAAAGAAAAGTAAATATGATTAGAAAAAGACAAAGCCATAAGTCATAAAGCACCTTTAATCTTCAAATCATCTCATTAATAGGAAGCCTAAAAAAATGTATTACAATAAGCTAAAATAAGCATAAAAAGCTTTTACAATATGCTAAATACTAAACTATACTACTCCTAAAACTAACCGTAAACTACTGACTTTTTAATAAACAAAATCTAACACTCAAAATCTCTCTAAAGCTGATGCTCTCTTAATATAGCCCTAGTAGGTTAGGTATATTCGTTCATTTCATCTTCATCCAATTATATTGCTGTATCTAAGGGGTATATAGTCCATGTTTGACGGCCCACCCAACCTCCACTTATTGCCAATGATTGGCCACACGCCTACCTAGGACTGCTGCTACAGTACCCTCGGATGAACACACGGCCAAGTGCCAAACGTGTCGTACTGACTTGTCTGCAACCTCGACTGCTAACATAAAAATCGTACCTACACATCTAACGAACCAATCATAATGAAGCGACACGTGTCACCACCCTGAGTGGTGCCCGTGGCATTTTTACTGTTCACAAACCGACGCCGGTCAACTCCGGACAACCGCCAGACCCAGCCGAACACCGGTCCAACGGTAGTCATCGCGGCAGTCAACGTGGGGTCAACGACAGTCAACGCCGTTGACCACCGTTTTACCAGCCGAACCACCGTTCAACGTGGATGACCGGCCAGTCAAGGCGTGTCAACAGTTGGACCGGTCGTGAGGGGCTGGATCGGCCAAGAAATTGGGCCGGTCAAATTCGGGTCATTGGCCGTCAAGTTCGGTATGGGTCCAGTCGTGGGTCGGGTCGGGTCGTGAGGGGGATAAACCCCTCCGCAGAATCGAACTCGGGACCTTTCTTTCAACAGCCTAATGCTCTAACCGGTAGGCTAGAGCATAGTTCTAATTATAATGTGCAAAAATTAATATAAGACCCTTAAATTTCTTGGAGCAGGTTTATTAAAGATAAAAGGTTCAAACAAGGACAAAAAAGGTTCAAATACAAAAGGTTCACATATGAAAGGCCGGTACCGTTGGACTCGTAATTTCGTGCTCTTTCCAATGGGTGTCATCGAGGAATAATTGACGACTCGATTGGACCTCGATAAATGTGAAAACGACGTCGAAAGTTACCCGAAAATACCGATTTGTTACTTCGTTTTTCAATCCTTTTTACATGTAAGACTTAAAAACAAAAAACCAAACATATTTGCAACATAAAATCTATATTTTTAGTTTTTTTTAGTCCTTTTAAAGTGTTCGGTAACAAGAATATGTATATTTTAGCCAATATCAGCGTACTACACCTTTCCACGACGACACTTTGAGCAAGACATAGTCACCTACACTAAACTCTAGAGGCTTCCTCCTCTTATTAGCATAACTTTTGTAGGCGATCACGCGCAGCCTTAAGTCTATCCTTAATCTGCGAGATCTTCTCAGTAGTCTCTTGCACTAACTCAGGTCCTATCAACTGACCTTCTCCAACCTCAGCCCACATAATTGGTGAACGACACTTTCTACCATACAATGCCTCAAACGGAGCACATCTCACACTAGAATGATAACTATTGTTATACGAAAACTCAACCAACGGAAGATGAACATCCCAACTTCCTCCGAAGTCGTCCAAGACGCACGCTCTAAGCATGTCTTCCAAATCCTAAATAGTACTCTCACTCTGACCAATACGGTCTAAAGGGTGATAGCCGTACTCATGTCTAAACGATTCCCAATGCCTCTTGCAATATGACTATGCCAAACCTTAATGTAAATGACTATCACATCAATATAATCAGATCAGTCACACAAAAACCATGTCTAGCAACTATCTTATGTAAATACAATCAAGCCCCTTTACATCTTATAATCCTCACGCATAGGTAGAAAATAAGCAGACTTAGTCAATCGGTCCACAATGACCCAGATTGTGTCATGCCCACTACTAGTCCTAGGCAACTTAGTCACAAAATCCATAGCTATCCCTTCCCATTTCCATACGGGAATCTCAAGTTACTGGAGCAATCCAGATGGCCTTTTATGCTCTGCCTTAACCTTTAAACAAGTCAAACACTTACTAACATACTCAGCTATCTCCTTTTTCATTCTAGGCCACTAATACCTATCTCTCAAATCTTAATACATCTTATCAGCTCCTGGGTGTACAGAGTACTTCGACTTATGGGCTTCATCCATTATCAAGGTTCTTACATCCCCCTTCAAAGGTATCCATATTCAATCCATGTAGTACAAAGTCCCATCACTTCTCTGTTCTATCATCTCATCCAAACCTTTCTGCAATCCTACAGACTCATTCACAACCTCCTTCTGAGCCGTTAGTATCCTATCCTTGATACTCGACTGAAGAATCATATTCATAGCTCTAACTCTCTTGGGCTTTACTTTTTTCTTCCTACTTAGGGCATCAGCCACCATATTCGCCTTACTAGGATGGTAGCGAATCTCACAATCATAATCATTAAACAACTTTATCCAGCGACGTTGTCGCATATTTAACTCTTTCTGACTAAAGATATGTTGAAGACTCTTATGGTCCATATAGATGACACTCTTTGTCCTATACAGATAATGTCTCCAAATCTTAAAGGCAAATACAACTGCTCCTAGTTCAAAATCATGAGTTGTATAATTCTTCTTATGAATTTTCAACTACCTAGACGCGTAGGCTATCACCTTACTTCTTTGCATTAACACACCGCCTAGTCCTATCCCGAACGCATCACAATATACTACAAAGTCTTTCGGTCCATCGAGGAGAGCTAGAACAGGCGCATTACACAACTTATCCTTCAAGGTTTGAAATGCCAATTCCTGTTCCTCACCCCAATCGAAAGTCTTACACTTCTGAGTCAAGATAGTAAGAGACTTAGCAATCTTAGAAAAGTTCTCAATGAACCTACGGTAATATCCAGCCAATCCTAAGAACGAACGAACCTTAGACAGAGTTCTAGGGGCTTTCCAATTCTTAACAGCTTCAATCTTACTAGGGTCCACATGAATCCCATTACCATTTATCACATGCCTAAGAAAATGCACTTATCTTAGCTAGAATTCACACTTATAAAACTTAGCATACCGTTTCTCCTTCTTGAGCAGTTCCAAGACTAACCTTAAGTGTTCTACATGCTTCTCCTGAGTCTTAGAGTAGATTAAGATATCGTCTATAAACACTATCACAAACTTATCAAGATAAGGCCTACAAACCCTATTCATCAAATCCATGAATACCGCTGGTGCGTTAGTCAGACCAAAGGGCATTATTGTGAACTCAAAATGTCCATAACGAGTTCTAAATGCAATCTTTAGAATGTCATCCTCATGCACTCTTAGCTGATGGTATCCAGACCTAAGATATATCTTTGAGAAAAACTGCGACCTTGTAGTTGGTCAAATAGATCATCAATCCTAGGAAGCTGATAACGATGCTAAATAGTCAACTTGTTCAATTCTCTATAGTCAATACACATCCTAAAAGAACCATCCTTCTTTTTCACAAATAATATCGGTGCTCCCCAAGGCGATGAGCTTGGGCAGATGAAACCTTTGTCTTGGAGTTCCTTGAGTTGTCCCGACAACTCCTCCAATTCAGAAGGTGCCAATCGATAGGGAGACTTTGCAATCGGTACAACTCCAGGGATTAACTCAATCCGGAACTCAATTTCCTAGAGAGGTGGCAATCCAGATAAATCATTCGGAAATACCTCGAGAAAATCTCTAACTACAACAATCTCTTCTTGTTTCTTATCTCTAGCCTTATTACTCATCAAAAGTCTTGCTTTCTCTTCCGGTCTCTCTTCTAATACTCTAAGAACCTTGCCATCTAGTAGTGGTATCCTCACAACTTTCTCATGACAAATTATTTCAGCTTTATGATTAGACAACCAGCCCATACCTATAATCACATCAAAACTCCCATGCCAAAAGGTATCAAATCAACGTCAAAGACATGACCCTCGATTTTAAGTTTGCAACCCTTAATAACTTTATCAATCTCTACTAGCTGCCCGCTAGCTATCTCAATCTTATATCTAAAACCTAATTCACTGGGATCTATGCCTAACAGGGGTATAAAAGTAGTGGAAATAAAACTATAGCCGGCACGAGAGTCAAATAAGGTAGTGGCAAAATGATCGTTTAAAGTAAACGTACCCGTCACAATGTTTGGATCCTAGCGAGCTTCATCTGCTCCCAACATGAATTCCCTACCACTAGCTTGGTTCCTTTGGTTTCCATGACCCTGACCCTCGTTATTAGAAACAACTTGGTTTGAATGATTTCCTCCTGGTCCTTGTGCCCTATTCAATCTAAGATAAGTTGACCTGACATGGTCGGTACTACCACACTCATAACATGCCCTAACAGTTGGGTTTCTAGCATTGACAAGATTCACATTCCTAGGCACGCCTCTATAATCCTTTGCCAAATGACCCGGGCAATTACAGTTGAAGCATGTGCGACAAGGCCCTTCGGGTGCATGATAGGAATTGCAAGTGGTACACTTAGTCCAAGCACCCGTATTCTCTCTTCCTACAGGGTTTGCGGTAGTAGAAAAGGCATTTCCAGTTCTAGTCCTCTTATTATCATCCCTACCATTCTTATCCTTGTTAGGTTCCCCACATTTCCTCTCTTCTCAACCTTCTTAATTGATCTATTCCTAATAGCCTCATCGGTCAGTGCACCAGAAATATGCACAGCCTTCTGCATAGTCTTTAGCTTCGTTGCTACCACCATCCCACAGATCTATGGAGCAAGGCCATACACATACCTCTCAATCTTCCTACTTTCAGGAGTTACTAAGTGGGGAACTAACCTCGCCAACTCATGAAACCTATTAGTATACGCAGCATGGCCAGCCCCGACCATGACGTGATTCCACAACTCAATTTCTAACTTTTGCATCTCATGACTAGGACAAAACTCTTCTATCATCATAAACTTAAAGTCATTCCATGACATACTAATAGCAACTTCTCGGCTTAGCGTGCAGATATGAGAGTTCCACCACGTTAAAGCCTTACCCATAAATGAACCATCAGTGTATTACACTTTTTGTTCAAAACTACAACCACTCATATCTTGCATGTTCTCTATTTTCTTGATCCATCAAGTAAGAACTACAACACCTCCTTTACCATCATATTCCTTAGGGTTACAAGCTAAGAACTCCTTATATGAACAACCTACCCGGTTGCCATTCACTAACACATTTTTAACGTTCTCCTGAACGTTCTCATTAACCACATTACCATTTTGATTTCCAACATTTCCTTGGTTACCAACCTAAGCTAGCATGGCGGGTAAGAGGTTCTCCAACATTTCCTTGGTTACCCCTATTGACTCCCTCTACATTCCCAGTGACTCCCTCTACACCCTCATTAGCTCCCATTCCTTGGTCATCCTCTTTACCATTTAATTCGTTAACAGGCTCATCATTACCTCCCCTAGGTCTTCTACCCCTTCTACCACCCCTACCAACCCGTCCACCCGCTCCCCCTCCTCGTGATTTGATAGCAAGCCGGCTAGAACTTTGGGTCCTCATCCTTGGCGGCATTATCTAAACAAGGGAGAACATGGGCAACGTTAGGCAGGTGGGAACACTAACATATATATAGAATATCTTACTATATATAACTATACACATAACACCACCTTATGGTGTTAACATCGATTTGTATGAACGGCATTACTAAATACAAGCCCCCCCCCCCCCCCCCCCCCCACTGAGTTGTTATACGCTTATAATAAGATGGCCATCGTACTTATATTCGCATCCTTTCCCAGTCGTACTCAATATTGAGCTCACACATTTCAATGACTGATATAACTAAAGCACCAAACCGCGAACATGCGAAAGCAAGCAAAAGCGGAACACCTCACATATAGATCCTATACACAACTAAACTATGGATCTTAGGTTATAGTCTAGGCCAACCCACCTAGTTCTCTATAACCTTGGCTCTGATTACCAATCTGTCATACCTCCACAATGGCGGAAACTCAGGAGCGCAACATAATGATCAATCATAACACAAGATACAATATAGAGAAAAACTACAATGCATAAGCTTTAAGTGTTACAAAGGACCATTCAAACTCGAAAAAAAATTGAGTGATGTCTAATCAACCACAAAACTATTAATCTTACAATATTTCAATAGCCCCAAACATATGGGTCCAAATCCAACTTAAACAAATACTCAATCAACAAATAAAAAAAGCACGACTTTACACAAAAAATCCACATGGGATACTTCTAAGCCTGCCATCACAAGTCATTAACTTATTCCTCTTTCACTTCACCTGAAAATGATACTCGAAAACGTCAACAATAATGTTGGTGGCCACGTAGGTTTGACCTTAAACCCAAAAGTTGTGCCAATATCTCAAAACAGTGGACAATAGTGCAATATGACAGTGAATATATATATGCAAAACAACCCATGACTTAGCATCCCCCGCTAATCATGCAACACAACCTAGCAATCCCGCTAGTCAATCACCATATGTCACTTACGCACCTAAAGGGCCTACCAGCTAGAGCACTAAATTAGGGCAGGACCTCACACATACCAGGGTAAGCGTACCCAGCCGCTCCAATATTCATACAAATACTGGAATAGGCGTACCCCTCCGATCCAAACAATCATACAACACACAATATCCGCATAGCAGTCATAAGCACATATTTTATCCTAAAAATAAAACCACATTTCGCACAGCTCAATTCAAATTATTTCAAAACACATTTGAGTATTATTTTCCCCTAACGAAAAAATAGTAAAAAGTGGAGCTACGAAAACTCACCTCAAGCAAGTCTTTAGCAACCAAATCCCAATTATATAAGCAAATGCAACGACGTCCGCACACGACCTAGTCCAATTAATGTCCCATTTTTAATCATTCATTTCCAAAATAGTCTTCACGTTTGATGCATAGAGTTTAGACGCGTTGTACAATTACCCTTAACAATTTACTGGTGTGATGGTTGACGACATAACCCAACAATCATATCAATCCCATTGCTCAATAATACATACTTATACTATTTAAAGAAAATAGATAAGTAAGGTAAGTAAATATTTATAATAAATAATTATAAATATATCTCGATAAGTCCATTCGGTATCTTAGTCACTTAGAAATAATTTAATTTTTGGTTGAAAATGAAACGTTTACTCATTAATAAAAACATATTAGAGAAGTGCGAGGGAAAATTAATTTTCCATCTTTTTTGTGAATTTATTAAAAACAAAAAATAATAAATATAATATTGTTATTATTTAAAATCAAAAGTATGCTTTTTAAATAAAACATTTTTAGTATAAATTTTTTACAAAATTTCGGCATGACCAGTACGTTTATACAACGTTTTCCAAGGTATCAAACCTTTATTTGAAACACTTTCCAAACTTTCGACACTTTTCTGACAAAATTCCAAAATCTTAATTTTTAACGTTTACTAAAACGTTTCTCCTAAAATAACGTTCGATATCACTTCGTAAATACATTTTACTTTCAAAAGGTTTGTCAAAACTCTTAAAACGACTAAATATCGATTATTGGGCTTTAAGGCCATTTACATGTCCAAAATACGATCCAAGCCCAAAACCAAGGCCCATTTACATTCATAAGCTCATACTAATAAGTAGAAAATAATCCGGACCACAATAAGCCCTTTTATTTAGCCACGGCTTAAATGGGCCTATTGGGCCGCGAACCCATAAGCTCCACAATACATATATTAAGCTTGAAATTAAGTTAATAAGCTACGTATCGCATTTGGTTACCACCATAAGCCATAAAAATAGTCCACGAATATACGCAAGTCAAAGTAAATAATCAAAATCAATTCCCTTTTGATTTTAACATAAGACGTGGCATTTAAGCCCAAAATAAGCCACGATATAGCTTAAAAAATAAGCCCGAAATAAGCTATACAAGATATTATCAAAAATAAGCTATCTAGCAACATATGTTATTCAACCATCACGACCACAATATCAAAACTACAAAGCCCTCTTTTTTTCTTTTTATATCCGACGAATCAAATACCCCCCCTTTTTATCCATTTCGTTTCTAAAAATCGATTTTCACAACGATCAACTTGTACAACTAACATCTATGCATCAATATAAACCCAAAAGGACAAACGAAATTTAAATTTGAAAACTTACAAGAAAATCTTCAAAAATGTAGATTTCGATACCAACCGGACAACCCAAACGTTGTTTAAATGAATACCCAAATACTCGTATCAACCCGGAATATCACGTTCTTGATCAAAGTTGGAAAATTTATGGTGTTTTGTTGGTGGCTTACTTCGGACGCGCGCGCGCACACACACACACACTTATGTGTGTGTTTTATTTTTTTTTGAAATGAAATGGAATGAATGGAATGTTTAGTAAATGGGAATATATTGTACAAATGCATGGACACCTTTACTAGAAAATAGCCATGTTGTCTCCCATTGACTACCTTGACCGGCCATGGGATCCTATTGGATCCCGGGTCTTTCTTTTTGTGTCGGAATCACTTACAAGCTCGTAAAACTTAACCGTAAAATACTCCCCAAAGTTACTTAGCATTTTTACTCACTTTAAAAATACTTTTCCAATAACTTAGAGTACTTACTTGACATATTTTCACTTTAAACTCTTAAAAACTCATTTGGACATTAACGGACGTGTCATGACTCGTTTTTTAGCATTTCTCAAAATTCACACGTTAAACCACCCGGAATACAAATAACACAATAATAACCTCTAAAAAGGACTATTATTCAGAATAAACCATAAATTACCACAATTCCTAACAAAATCACCACTGTCAACACGGTACAATATTTGAATAAACTAACAAAAGTCAAATAGTCATAGGACTAAAAATGAAATATTCAAAACACAAAAAGGGTAAAGGTTACATAAATGGTTCATAAACTTAAATTAAATCACTTGGAACATTATTATGGGAGTTTTAGGCGAGTGTGGATTCAATTGTACATGATTATACATATGTAGTAAATATATGGACTTTTATATGCAAATTATGTATTTCTTGGAAATATTTATATTTTTCTAATAACACGCCACTAATAATAGGTCGTGGGTGACTCGCCGGCGTCATCGTTGTTTGTGTTGATTCTCTTATCTCGTACTTTTGCATTCGGTGAGTTCATAGCCCTTTTTTCTATTTACTTGTTTTACAAACTCTACTAGGTGAATGATTCTTAAAAATCATACATATATATAGTAATAATTGCTTAATACATATATATAATATATAACCAAAATATATATTAAGAAGAGAGAGAGAGTATTCCGTAAGGTTTTTAAGAAGGAAAATTGCTTTTAACCAAAGCAAAATCCAAAACCTTCCCGGGTCGTTTCCCGACGAGGCGTGAATTGAGAATCGAGTTTAAGTTCGTGATCGCGTGTTTGAATGATTCAATGATTTTTTGATTAGGATTCTATTTCTATAATTAAAATAAAACAAACAAGTAAAAGCATGCTAAAAATGAAAGCAATTAAAGTTAAACACGAAAAACAATAACGGGATCCTAAACCCGTTCTTTAAAAACCTAAACTCTACAAATTTAACCCTAAAAATGCAAATTTAATTTTTAACAGTCCTAAATGATTAATAAAAATTTTAGAAAAAATAATTGTATTTTTTTGACTTTTATTTTATTTATTATGATTTAAAAACTGATTTAATCTAAAAAATGCATAAAAAATAGTAAACAAATTTTATAAATTCTGAAAAAAATTATGAAAAGTACTTTTAACAATGCTTAATCTAGGAAAAATAAAATGGTGAAAACAGCTTAATGAAATAAGCAGGAAATAAGCTATAATAAGCTGCTAAGCTAAACTGGCTAAATGACTTTATATATTTAATAAGACAAATAATAAACGGAAAAGACCCAAGGGCAGTTGGTGAGTGTGTGGTGTGTTAAATGCTATGCTATGAAAGGGGGAGGTCACAGGTTCGACTCCTATGACCTCTCTTTTTAACAAAACATTTTTTTTGGAAAACTTTTTTGAAAATCTTAAAAACCAACTGAAAATAAGCACTTTTTTAAAACTACAACTTTTTATGAAAACTGAAAATAAGCTAGTAATAAGCTAAAAGAAAAGTGACAGATTGCTTTTTTAGACTAAGTGATATAAGGGCTAACTGTTTGACACATTTAAAACTGAATAAGTAACCTAAAGACCTAATAAGCTAAACAGATACCTAGCTAAACTTATTAAGCTACTAAGAACAGGAATACGTTAAATCTAAAAAAACTAAAGGCAAGAAAAATCAAATAAGTAGATTCACTAAAAAATCTTAACACTTGAACTTTAAAACTTGAGACTTAGCAAATAAGCTCAAAATAAGCTACAACTCAAATAACAAGCTTCTAACGTGCTTAAACATACTTAATAAGCAAATGCAGACCAAAATAAGCACAAATGAATAAGCAATAAACACAGAACTAGAAAAATAAGCAAATCAATGGCAATTCTGTAAATAAAGAAAGATTAAGATAACCCACCCCCAAAACTATACCACCACAAACACTACTTTCTAAGCTAAATTTAAGGGTCTTAATGCATAAGCTAAAGGCTAAAAAGTGAAAAGCTAATAAGCTAGTACTAGTGAGCATGCAAATAAGCAAAATTCAGGCAACATGAACAACTAAATAAGCTGGAATAAGCTCATGAAAAGTGCAGTTTAGACTGAAAAGCAAGAGTTTTAGTTTTAAGTTTAACACAAAATTTAACAATTGCAAGCCTAATTTTAAGCAAGCAAATAAGCTGAAAAACATTTAATAAGCTAAACAAGATACCTTTAAACTATAAACAATCTATGCTATCAATTTGGAGGCTTAAATCTAACTAGAACTAACTTAAATTTGGCTGTGAAAAACTGAATTGGTAGCATTTTAAAACTGAAACTAAAAGACTTATGACAGATTTAAACAGTCTCTTAACATGACAAACATATGAAAACATCTACATTCTACTGCATCTAGGATCCTTAAACAAGCATGAAAACATCTTTTAAAAGTAGTAAACCAAGATCTATTCATAAAGCATAGTAAGACATCACAGATTGAAAACACAACTAGCTAAAACCTAAAAACTGACTTTGAAACTTTAAAACTTTTATAAAACAGATTAATTAACCACTAATAAACCTATCTCAGTTGGATTTATGAATCAAGAGTGGTCAAGACAGCACTAACTCATGTTAGTGCTGTTATGCCAAACACTCCTTTAAATTTTTGAAACTCATTTTAGCTTAAAACAGATTATGAAATCTTATAGAAAGTAAAAACAGATTGAGCATAAACAATGTAAAGAACATTTAAGCAGTTAACTCAAGTAAATAAGCACAAGACAATAAGTAAACATAATAAGCTGTTAAAGGCAATTTCAAACAGTTTATATAAAAAAATTCAAACAAAGGACTTTTAAGCTATAACATAAACAAGAAAAGCATTTATAAAGACAGATTAAGCTAGAATAAGCAATAATAAGACTGAAATAAGCAGACATAAGCAGTAATAAGCAAATGACATAAAAATAAGCAAAAATGGAAAATGAAGCTAACCTTTTCCCTTTGCTAAAACAAGGACTTAAAAGAAATTCCTAAAAGCTCTAGGGACTCAAACTTAATTGTCTATAAGCTGGAATCCAAAACCATAATGATCATACCATGGCTAGCTTATCATCCAAAAAGCTAAAAATCCAAATTTTGATTCCAATGACACATAAAACTCACAAAAGCTATTGTATGAGCTTATATGAGTATAACAGGTTCTATAAGCTTATAAGAGCTTATAGAAAGGACTTTTGAACAAAAATAGCTTAAAGGCAAAAAGATTAAAAAAGGACAGATTTGCATAAACATAAAAACTTAACTTTTCATTAAATCATTAAAAGGTTACAAGGCTTTGAATTTCAAAAGACAGTAAGAAAATACAAGTAAGCTGAAAAATAAGCTGGAAATAAAGTAAAAATAAATTTTACACTACTCCTAAATTACATTACATAGATGCCCTACTGTTGAAAAACACACCACACTATATTAGCCGTTTTTGAGTCCTTGTAGGTGTGTTTCTTATGTGAGTGGTATGCGTTTAATTACACATACCTTTGACCATTAAAAAAAATCTAAAACGACAAAAAATGTACCAAAAATATATTGTATTTGTATATTTTGCATTTGTATTGTGCAGGAAATGGGTATCCAAGAAAAGGACAAAAATCGAAACCAAAACGGCAAAACCGAGCACGAGAATGGAAAGAGAAAAGTCAAGTTCAAACCTAAAGTACAACAAAAAGTCAAAGCTCAAATGAGTTCAAAATGTCAACCCGTGGAAGTGGGATTTGGAAAAAGTGGATAAAAAACGAACCGAAAACCTAAATGCCAAAAAGTGGGCCCACCTGTACCCACCTAGTGGGCCCGGTACAGCCCACCCCACTTATATCTTTAAACCCTTTACCTTAATAAAAAGCCAAACATTCAATTTTTATTACCGGACCTAAACACCAAGCCCAACACCACACACGTTACCCCTTATAAAACCCCCGTTTTCCCCAACCTTTTTATCCCTTATACCGCTAGTCCTTTAAGGACTAACGGTGCAAACATTTATAAACTCCAAGGACCAAAGTTGTATCACCACAAGGACTATGAATGCCATACACCTATATACTTCTAGGGGCCTTTCTTTCCATTTCCCAAACTTCAAATTAGACCCGGGAACACTGTACATCTTCTTCAGTACCCTGTCTCTACTACCTGCCAAATTCACCCCCAACACTGTTCCCCTTTCTTTTTCACTTTGTCTACACACCCCACACCTTATCCCACCAATTGCCACCTTGGCAATCCCTTGCATTTCTATTCGTCTATGAAAGAAGACAAAGAATGAATGGACAAGATCATACAACTTGGACACTACTCAAAATGGAAGGCTAAGATTGATTTGAGACCTCTCTCACACAAGAAACACAGCTTGAGCCCTCTCAGCAAAGAAGCACATGACCTAGAACCTTCCTTCGATTAGTATAAATAGGCTCCTTTGTAAGCCATTGAGGCACTTAGTCTTTTTATCTAGCTTTTTAGTTTTCAGCTTATATTTTAATGTTTTTTAGTTTATTGTAATCTTTTTAAGCCTTGTACTGATTTATAAAGTTTAATGAAAAATTGAGTTTTTATGTTATAATCCTGTTTCTAAGTTAAGGTTTATTATGTTTTAAAACTGTTTCACAAGCTCACAAAAGCTCTTTTTACAACTTTCTTAAGCTGTTAACTTAAGCATTTACAGTTTTTCCATACACTATAAAAGTTAAGTCTTTGTTCTCCAAAAAATCACTCAAAAAGCTCAAATGGATGATAAGCTTACAATGGAAGAGCTTATGGGTTTTACTAGCTTGTTTCTAACAAGCTAGAGCTTGTAGAATAGCTCTAAGAGCACTTGTTTGCCCTGTTTAAGCAAGGGCTTTTGTAAGTCTTCATTTTTCCATTTTTAGCTTATCTACTGTAGAACTGCTTATTACTGCTTATTGTCTGTTTTTAATTGCTTATTTATGCTTATTAATGTTATCTAATGCTTTTGTATGCCTTGTCATAGTTTAAAAATCCTTTTGTTTAAGTTTTCTTAAATCTGTCTTAAATTAGCTTGTTGAATTGCACAACTTGTTCTAGCTTATTTGAGTGCTTAACTACTATTGAAACATGCTTAGTACTGCTTATTGTGCTTATTTAACATCTGGTCTTTTGAATGTGTGCTTTAAATAAGCATTAATCTCTTTAAAAAAGCTAAAACAGTTTTTAAAGGGGTGTTTGGGACAGTAGACAAAATGGGTGAAAATGGGTCAAAACCTGCTTTGTGCTTTTGAGTCAACTTTGATTAGGTAATATTAGTTATAAAATTCAGTTTGTTAAAGTTTTTAAGTGTTAAATCTCATATTTAAGGTTTTAAGAGTTATTGGTTTGAAACTGTTGGTTTTAGCTTATTTTAGTTGCTTATTTGATTGTGCTCTTGCTCAAACCTGTCAAGCCACTTTTCATAGTATTTGTCCATTTTTCATTCTAAATTATCAGATCCTTAAACTTGTTCTTAGCTTTTTAAATTTTGAGCATAAGCTCATTTTAGGCCAAACTAAATTTGTTTTGACTTAGTTTTAAGATTGGAGCTTATTTGGTAGCTTATTTTAAGGCCTGCCTTTTGCCATTTGTTTTTGAAAAATAACATCAAAATCAGCATGAGCTGAGTGCAACCAGATCTTTCATAAGCCCTTTCTTGGCTTACCTTTGCTTCAAACTCCATTTTGTTTGCTGAAAATTATAGCTTATTGTTTAAGCTTTTTAGTGGTATGGCCCTTTAAGCTATAAGGTTCCATTAAGCTGCTTATTTTTAAGCCCAAAAGTGCCCTTGTGGCTGTTTTGCTTGACAGATTCTGTCCAAATTGCTTAAGGGCTTATTTGTGCTTATCTGCTTATTTTCCTAGCTTATTTTTGCTTGTTCTTGCTAATTAGGTTAGTTTATGTCTATTTAGCTTATTCGCTTTAGTTAAAGCTTATTTGAGCTTATTTGCTTTTAACTTGGTTTTTTTAAGCCATTTAGTTTATCTGTCATTTTTAGCTTATGTTAGCTTATTTTCTTGAGTTTAATCTAGTTCATTCTTTCTTATTAGAGTAATGTAGTATTTGTTTAAGCTCATCTGCCTTCTTTGTTAGCTTATTTGTCGCAAAAAAAGACCAACCAGTTAACATTTTAAGCCCTTAAGAGTAAAAAGCATTTCTGTCTTTAATTGCTTATTTGTGCACTTATTTTGGGCTTATATAAAAAGTGCCTTTGCAAAATTTTCTTATTTTGAGCTTATTTAAAAAGTTGTTAAAAAAATTTGCAAAAATAAAAATGCTTGGGATAGTGGGAAACCCCAAGTGAGCCTAAGCTCGAACCCGAGACCTCAACCACCATCAACCAAGCATTTTAACACCACACTCACTACCACTAGCACCCTTGCGATTTTTTCGTTAGACCTTGCAAAATCAATTCCTATATCACCTTTTTGAGCCCATTTTCTGTTTATAAATCGTAGCTTATAATAAGCTTTTATGAGCTTATTTGATAAGCTGGTATCACCAGTTTATTTTTCCTAGGTTTTTCACATCATTTAGGACTTTTGCTGATTTTTTTCAGAATTTTTAATACTTATTTGCTACTTTTTATCATTTTTCGTAGATTAAATTTTTAGAAAGTAATTTAAAAATAGTAAATTAATTTTAAAAAATACAAAAAATAGTTTTTAGTTTTAGAATAAATATTTTTAGGTTTACAAGTTTTAAAATTATTTTTACCACTTTTAGATTTTAAATTTCCATTTTTAGCTTTTTAAATTACTTTAATTAAATAGAATTTTATTGTAAAAAATAGTTAAAAATAGTTTTCTGAGTTTTTATCACTTTTTAGACTTTTCTAAAGTAGAAAATCATTTTTTTGGAATTTTTAAGATTTAATTTGCTATTTTCTAGAATTTTAAATAGATTAAATTAGTTTTTAATTCATAAAAAATTATTAAAAAGCCAAAAAAAGAAATCCTTTTTAGAAAATTTTCTTTTGTCATTTTAGAGGTTTAGAAGCTAAATTTGCATTTTTAGGATTAATTTTTGCCTTAGTTGATTTTTAGGTCCCGTTTAAGATTCCCGTTTTGCGTTTTTAGTTAATTTGTCTTGCCTTAAGTGTTTTTAAGTTTTTGCCTTAGTTTTCCCGTAGTTTTAGATAAGCAATCATAATCTTGTTCCATTCAAGCATTGATTCTCAAAATGCCTCTCGGCTTTCAATTGCAATCCTCGTTGGGGATAACGACCCAGGAATCATATTCCCGGATTACTATAATTGAGAGATTTTTGATTCTTACCCTTATATATATATATTTATATATTTATTTATATTTATATATTATATTTATAAAAGGTATAGTCAATCTCGATCAATTTTTGGCGCCGCTGGCGGGGAGGATTGCTTACGATTGTTGAAGCCGTTTGAAAATTTTTGTTTGAAGATCCTTCCGTGTGAAGTTATTTTGCTTATTTTCTTATTAAATAAAAACCAAAAATATAAAAACATTATCCATAAAAAGAAATAAAAAAATTACCAAGTTGGTAAAAGAACACCAACATATAATACTTTCAACTGAAGTATTATCCATTAATAAGTTCCCGAACCAAAGATAAAAAACTTACCTTTTGTGTCTCTCGCGAGGTACGGCTCACCTTTTAAAGTTAAACAAACTCCTTTGTGCGTTTTTCTTTAGAGAGTTACCGAGAAACGAGTTGATTATTAGGTTTAAGTGTCTTATATGATTGTCCGTTATTAAAATATATTGTGAATACATTGTTGAAAAAAACCAAAAAAATCAAAAAAATCAAAAAAAAACCAAAAAAAAATTAGTATAAATTTTCTTTTTACATTTTAGTGCAAGCGCACTCGTTCTCAATCTCGTAATTCTAACCGTCAACAACAACAAGTCAACCCAAATTTTGTTAAACCATTCAATCTTGTGGAACCTATTGAAAATCAAGCTCCTCCCGTAGTTACGATGGATGATATTCGTACTATGGCTCAATTGCTCGAAGCACCCACCGTGGGTTACGAGGATGCCATCGTTGTGCCCAAGATCACCGCGGACAACTTTGAGCTTAAGCATGGTTTGCTTACCCTCGTTCAAAACAAACAATTTTTTGGACATAAAAAGAAGACCCTCATGCTCACATCCGTTATTTCAATAAGATC
>BQNB010027712.1:0-57377 GCA_026074375.1 Tanacetum coccineum
GACTCCAGATGAACTGGAGGTTCTGGCAATTGAATCTGCTTGAACCATCGAACATCAATTTGTACATATTTTTATTCTCACTTTATTTTTGATTTATAAAAAAAAATTTGAAAAAGAAAATACAAAAATATAAAACCAACAAAAAGAAAATAGAAAAATATAAAAACTAGAAAAACAAAATATAAAATCAGAAAAATTTCAAAAATATCAAAAAGAATCTTCTCGACATGTCTCTTGGAATCGATAACATTTACGTACCTAGAAATGTTGATTAACATCGACACGGGCGTGTAAATGAAGTTCGAGCGAGAGTTTCAAATGCTTTCAAAACATGTCATTTCTAAATTTTTCTCTATGACTTATGTACATTTCAGTACATAACTTGGTCCCGAATGTAATAGGGAAGTGTACGCTTCAGTGCGCTTACTCTAAAATAGAAGAGAAGTCTTCTATCATGTGTTTTTAAAATCGTTGAACACAATTTTTCAAAAAGAACTTTCAATGTCAAAATTGTCTACAATATAATTTGTGGTATTTTTCCATAAAAAGTGGTATTTGTTAAAATTGTGTGTTCCACACTCCCTTCCTCGAATAATTTTCAAAGAATTGTCGTACGCAGAATGTCATTGTATGTGAATCAATTTCTGAGGGGGAGCTTTTTAAAACAAAGCCTTTTAATGTGTTGGATACATCTCATCAATGTCCATTTTATGTATCCAAACACATTTTATGAAATTAAAATGTGGAAACTTAATGTCAATTAATAATATACATTGTTCACTAAGGCATCTCACTCCGTCTTCAACATTTTGTGGTGTCATATCAATTTTTCATTCCAATGTCAAGTTTTAATAAATATTGGTATCCCACATATAGTGTTGAAGGGGAGCTATCGGAATCTGAATTCATGCAATATCGTGCTATAATTTTTCTCCCCATGGAATTTTTCATGTCAAATTTTAATCAATTGGTATTTCAAATACTAAATGTTTTATTATTTAAAATAAGGGGAGAAAATGTGATTAAAATATGTTATAGACGAATGTGATCTTTAAGACTCTAAGTGCAACTCTTTCCTTATGTGTAGGGGGAGTATTTGAAAATAACAATGTCAGAAAATGGTTTTATGGTTCGATCTCATACCCAACAACCTATTAATTTCATGATGATTCTGAATTCATAAGGTGGTTAGGTTAGGAATAAGTCCTACGATCCAACCAGAACCGGAGGGATCTACCCAAGGGATAACTCCATAGTTTAGAAATTAACAGTCATTAGGTATGAAAGGAGAAGACTGATAAAATGGAAAAATGCCGACTAGATATGAGCTAACACTGGAACAATCACAACAAGGTGTGGTAATAAGTCTAGGTAAGTCATTGAAGGGGTTGAAAGAATGAAAAAGAAAATGTATGGAGAAAGGGTAAAAAGAAAAGAAGCCCCTCCACAAAACTTAGGCAGAAACTGGGTCAATACATAATCTATCAAATCACAAAGATGAATGTTGATATGAAGACGACATCATGGACCCAGTGATGCAATGCACAACCCTTCCAGCCATCGGTTTTTCTCAAAGAAACATGCTTATTTGTAACGGAGATACACATATTATCTATTGACATCTCACTCCGAGACTTTTTAATAATATTGAATAGGTGGCAGTCTGCTCCAGCCTCCGATTACTAAAACCAAAAGTGCACAAATCGAGTCTAGAGCCAAGAAGAGATCAAATTATAAATCTCATTAGGACACAATGTCAAAATACACTTGTTGAACACCATAAAGTTCACAAGTTGTAACAAAGAGTCCTACGCATTATCCTTGAGATCTTGCCAGAACATCCGAGTGATACTTAAGTATTCACAGTGAAGATGGAAATCCTGCTTGAGCCAACATCAAACAAGCTCTTGGTAGGTGACTTGCAAGATTCTATATGAATCAAGCTTGTGATAACTGGATATCAATTTTGGTCCAGTAAATGAATTGACGACTTAATCAGAAAGATAGTAACTATCTGATTCACTCTTACCGTGTTGTCTGCTTTGAGACGTTCCGGTAATGAGAACTAGCAAGCATGGTGAATCTAATACATCTGTGTTAGAAGATCCTACGCTTTGAGCTGGAAACCCTGTCAAGGAGATTCTTTGAATCTACCTGATCACAGGTATAGTATTTATACTATAAAACGGGAAACCGGAGGTTAATGCAACCGAACTCAAGATGAATGACAAAGCCAAATTCATCTTTTATTGCTAACTGTTTTATTTCAGGATAAGACGACGGTGTTGCAGCCTCATTCCAGCGAAGTCGGATTCATAAACCACATGCTCATACTCAAGCTTTCAAAGTCAATCATTCAACGTCAAGATAGTTGATTCTAATCTTCCCCACCATCAAAGAGCCTCAAAGTCAAATAAAGAATCATCAATTGGGGAGATTGTTAGACTTATAATCATATGTCAAACAAGAATGTAACAAGTATGAGCATGTTGGTCAAGAGCACAAGTTGATCAAGGAAGTCAAATCAAGATGATTCAAGTCAAGGAGATGATGCAAGATAACGATCTCAAGAATTCAAAGTTAAAAGATAAAGGCTCAAAATCAAGATCATAAAGCATGAATGAACAAAGCCATTACAAACAATACAAGATCATAACAAGGCAAAGCATAAACGTTAAACGTCATATCTTCAATGTCATCAGTGATACAGAGAAGTTTGAAGAAAGAGACCTCAACATTGGGGGAGATTGTTAGCCTTAATTATATTAAGTCAAACAAGAATGTTATCGGTCTTAGAAAGTCAAACTAGGTCTTGTATTGTAATAGGCTAGTCGGGTTCAACGAGCTTGGATTGTAATCTAATATTGTCCGTGTTTTGGGCTCAAAGCCCAAGTTAAACCAAGCCTGGCCCGTTAGAAAGCCCAAGTGCCAAGCTTAAGGCAAAAGGGTATAAATATCCCTTCACCACACTTGGTGAAGGGAGTTGGTTATTTTCTATCACTTGTAACTTCCCATTTCTCTCTAATCTAATCTTCTTTTCATTATTTCTCTCTATACTTTCTCTCTCTAAGATTCCATCTTATTTTCTAGCAATTTGGTAAGGATTAGTGTTGTGTAATGGATTAAATACATAGGATAACATTTGGGTTGTTCGGTTCGTGTCAAAATCTACAAATTTGGAGATTTTCTTGTAAGTTTTCAAATTTAAATTTCGTTTGTCCTTTTGGGTTTCTTTTGATGCATAGATGTTAGTTGTACAAGTTGATCATTGTGAAAATCGATTTTTGGAAGCGAAATGAATAAAAGGGTATGTTTGGTTCGTTGGTTTATAAAAAGGAAAAAGAGGGTTTTGTAGTTTTGATGTTGTGGTCGTGATGGTTGAATAACATATGTTGCTAGATAGCTTATTTTGGATAATAGCTTGTATAGCTTATTTGTGGGCTTATTTTTTAGCATTTCGTGGCTTATTTTGGGCTTATAGGCCACGTATTTCATCAAGATCACTAGGGAAGTGATTTTTGATTATTTTGTGTTATGGCGTATGTTCATGGACTATTTTTTAGGCTTATGGTAGTAACCAAAGGCGATACGTAGCTTATTAACTTATCTTAAAGCTTAATATAAGTATTTTGGAGCTTATGAGCTCGCGGCCCAATAAGTCCATTTAAGTCGTGGCTTAATGGGAGGGTTTATTGTAGTCCGGATTATTTTGTATGTATAAGTATGAGCTTATGTATGTTATTGGGCCTTGGTTTTGGGCTTGGATCGTATTTTAGATGTGTAAATACCTTAATGGATCCTTATTGGGCCTTAAAGCCCAATAAGTGATACTTAGTCATTTTGGGAGTTTTGACGAACTTTTAGGAATTGAAAAATACTTGTGAAGTTATATTGAAAGTCTTTTGAGAAGACATTGTGAAATGTGATTTTTGGAATTGGTTCGGAAAGTGTCAAAATTGTGAAAAGTGTTTTGAAATTAAGGTTTGAAAACCTTAGAAAACGTTGTATAAACGTACGGGTCATGTCAAAATTTCGTAAAAAGTTTATACTTAGAATTTTACTTGAAAACATGATTTTTGATTTTAAATAATAAAATATTATTTTATTATTTTATTTATTTAATAAATTCACTAAAAGACAAAAAATATAATTTTTCTCGAAACATCTCTAATGTGTTTATTATGATTAAATGTGTCGTTTTCAAACAAAGTGACTAAGGTTGCCAAATGGACTTATCGAGATATATTTATAATTATTTATTATAAATATTTACTTATATTACTTATCTATTTCTTTAAATAGTATAAGTATGTACTAATGAGATATCAGATTGAGATGATTATTGAGTATGTCGTCATCCATCACACCACTAAAATGTTTTGAGTACTTGTACAATGCGTCTAAACTCTATGCATCAAACGTGAAGATTGTTTTGGAAATGAATGATTAAAATGGGACATTAACTAGACTAGGTCATGTGCGGGCGTCGTTGCATTTTCTTGTGTGATTGAGATTTTGAGGTGAGTTCTCGTAGCCTCACTTTTTACTGTTTTTCCGTTAGGGTAAAATGATACTCAAGTGTGTTTTGAAATGTTTTGAATTGAACTATGCGAAATGTGGTTTTGTTTTGGGACAAGTTATGTGCTTATGACTGCTATGTGAATATTTTGTGTTGTATGATTGTTGGATCAGATGGGTACGCCTACCCAGTATTGTTATGATTGATTGGATCGGATGGGTACGCCTACCCAGTATTTGTATGATTATTGGAGCGGATGGGTACGCCTACCTAGGTTTGTGTGACGTCCCGCCCTAATATAGTAATCCAGTCGGTAGGCCCCTTAGGTGCATAAGTGACATATGGTGATTTATTTTGATGATTGTTTGCACATATATTCACTGTCATATTGCACTATTGTCCACTGTTTTGAAGTATTGGCACAACTTTTGGGTTTAAGGTCAAACCTACGAGCTCACCAACATTATTGTTGATGTTTTCGAGTATCATTTTCAGGTGAAGTGAAATAAGTGTAAGTTGGTGTTATGTGATAGCAGGCTTAGAAGTATCCCATGTGGATTTTCATGTGAAGTCTTGCTTGCATTATTTGTTTGGATTTTAGTGTTTGGTAATTTTGGTTTAAGTTTTGATTTGGACCCCTGTGTGGGCAAGAGGATTTGTAAGAGATTATGGATTTGGGAATGATTTGGGACATCACTCGAGGTTGTTTGAGGTTGATGGTCTTCGTAACACTTGAAGTTAATACATTGTAGTTTTTTTCTATATTGTATCTTGTGTTATGATTGATCATTATGTTGCACTCCTGAGTTTCTGCCATTGTCGAGGTGTGACAGATTGGTAATCAGAGCCAAGGTTATAGAGAACTAGATGGGATGATCTAGACTATAACCTAAGATCCGTCATTTAGTTGCGTATATGATCTATCTGCGCGGTGTTCTGCTTTTACGTTCTTACGTGGTAATATGGTATATGGTACTAGTCAAGTTATTCATTGAAATATGTGAGCCTAATACTAAGTACAACTGGGAAAGGATAGGTGTATAAATACGGTGGCCAACGTAATTATAAACATATCATGACTCACGCGTATTTAGTATTACCGTCTACATAAATCAATGCTGACTCCATAGGGTGGTATTATGTGTATATTCATATATATAGTATGATATTCTATATATATGTTAGTCTTCCTGCCTACCTAACGTTACCCATGTTCTCCCTGGTGTGAATAATGCCACCGAGGGTGATGACCTGAAGTGCTTGCCGGCCTGTTGCCGAATCACGAGGAGGGGGAACGGGTGAACAGGTTGGTAGAGGTGGTAAGAGGGGTAGAAGACCTTGGGAAGGTAATGATGAGCATGTTAATGATTTGAATGGTCAAGGAAATGACAAAGGAATAGGAGCTGATGGGGGTGTAGAGGGTGTCAATAGGAATGTAGAAGGAGTCAATAGGGGTGTGGGAGGAGCGCCTGACTTCTCAACGATCATTGCCCAACAATTGCAGAACCTCTTACCGGCCATGCTAGCTCAGGTTGGTAACCAAGGGAATGATGGAAATCAAAATGGTAATGTAGTTAATGAGAACATTCTGGAGAATGTTAGGAATGTGTTAGTGAATGGCAACCTTATAGGTTGTTCGTATAAGGAATTCTTAGCTTGTAACCCTAAGGAATATGATGGTAAGGGAGGTGCTGTAGTTCTCACTCGATGGATTGAGAAAATGGAGAACGTGCAAGATATGAGTGGTTGTAGTGTTGACCAAAAAGTGAAATACACTACTGGTTTACTTATGGGTAAGGCTTTAACATGATGGAACTCTCAGATCCGCATGCTAAGCCGAGAAGTTGCAGTTAGTATGCCATGGAATGACTTTAAGTTTATGATGATAGAAGAGTTATGTCTTAGTAATGAGATGCAAAAGTTGGAAACTGAGTTGTGGAATTACGCTATGGTCGAGGCTGGCCATGCTGCATTACTGATAGGTTTCATGAGTTGGTAAGGTTAGTTCCTCATTTAGTAATCCCTAAGAATAAGAAGATTGAGAGGTATGTGTATGGCCTTGCTCCATAGATCCGTAGGATGGTGGTAGCAACAGAGCCAAAGACTATGCAGAAGGTTGTGTAGATTTCTAGTTCACTGGCCGATGAGGCTAATAGGAATGGATCAATTAAGAAGGTTGAGAAAAGAGGAAAGGTGGGAGATGTTAGTAGGGATAGAAATGTAAAGGATAAAAATAAGAGGACTAGGATTTAGGATTTAGTTATGAGATTGAGATAGCTACCGGGCAGCTAGTAGAGATTGATAAAGTTACTAAGGGTTGTAAACTAGAAATCAAGGGTCATGTCTTTGACATTGATTTGATACCATTTGAACATGGGAGTTTTGATGTAATTATAGGTATCGATTGGTTGTCGAACCATAAGGCTGAAATAATTTGTCATGAGAAAGTAGTAAAGATACCATTACTAGATAACAAGGTGCTTAGAGTATTAGGAGAGAGACCGGAAGAGAAAGCAAAACTTTTGATGAGTACTAAGGCTAGAGATAAGAAACAAAAAGAGATTGTTATAGTTAAAGATTTTCCCGAGGTATTTCCAGACGATTTATCTGGATTGCCACCTCTCTAGGAAATTGAGTTTCAGATTGAGTTAATCCCTCGAGGAACGCCGGTTGCAAAGTCTCCTTATCGTTTGGTGCCTTCTGAATTGTAGGAGTTGTCGGGACAACTCAAGGAACTCCAAGACAAAGGTTTCATTAGACCAAGATCGTCGCCTTGGGGAGCGCCGGTATTGTTCAGTAAAAAAAGGATGGTTCTTTTAGGATGTGTATTGACTATAGAGAATTGAACAAGTTGACTGATAAGAATCGTTATCCGCTTCCTAGGATTAATGATCTATTTGATCAACTGCAAGGATCATAGTTTTTTCTCAAAAAAAAATCTTAGGCTTGGATACCACCAGCTGAGAGTGCGTGAGGATGACATTCCAAAGACGGCGTTTAGAACTCGTTATGGACATTTTGAGTTCACATTAATGCCCTTTGGTCTGACTAACGCACCAGTGGTATTCATGGATTTGATGAATAGAGTTTGTAGGCCTTATCTTGATAAGTTTGTGATAGTGTTTATAGACGCTATCTAAATCTACTCTAAGACCCAGGAAAAGCATGTAGAAAAATTAAGGTTAGTTTTGGAATTGCTCAAGAAGGATAAATTATATGCTAAGTTTTCTAAGTGTGATTCTGGCTAAGAGAAGTGCAGTTTCTTGGGCATGTGATAAATGGTAATGGGATTCATGTTGACCCTAGTAAGATTGAAGCTGTTAAGAATTGGAAAGCCTCTAAAACCCCGTCTGAGGTTTGTTCGTTCTTAGGATTGGCTGGTCATTACCATAGGTTCATTGAGAACTTTTCTAAGATAGCCAAGTCTCTTACTATATTGACTCAGAAGTGTAAAACTTTCGATTGGGGTGAGGAACATGAACTGACATTTCAAACTTTAAAGGATAAGTTATGTAATGCGCCTATTCTTGCACTCCCTAATGGACCGAAAGACTTTGTAGTGTATTGTGATGCGTCTGGGATAGGACTAGGCTGTGTGTTAATGCAGAGAGGTAAAGTGATAGCTTATGCATCTAGGCATTTGAGAATTCATGAGAAGAATTATACGACCCATGATTTGGAATTGAGTGCGGTTGTGTTTGCACTTAAGATCTAGAGACATTATCTATATGGGACAAAGAGTGTCATCTATACGGACCATAAGAGTCTTCAACACATCTTTAGTCAGAAAGAAATGAATATGCAACAGCGTCGCTGGATAGAGTTGTTTAGTGATGATGATTGTGGGTTGGAAAATTACATATTGAGACGTAAATTACATTTAACATTAAAAAATTACGTCTTACAGCCCTAATGGGTTCTTCTCTTCATAGTTTCTATCGGGTTTCTCATTTAGCCATATCTAAATTAACTTTGACAAAAAGTCTTTGGTTTCACGTACTGACATATGGTCATCGATGTGTCGTTGTGTAGGTATTTTATGTATCAAGTTTTACCATTTATATTTTGCAGACTTAACCTAAAAACAACACTTTAACAGGCAGTATGCCCGGTCGGTGGTAGTTTCGTTGGTAAGTAGGGTGTCAATCACTAAGAGTGAGAGCGTTAATATCTAATTTATCAGTATTTTAGTTAATCTATGCAACCTAAGTTATACCTAGACTAATGATAAGGGGGGTTTTAGCCTGAGAGGCTGGCACGAGTTTTGGTTATCTAAGATAAGGTTTTGATGACAGCCAAAACAATAAACACATACAAGAAGATTAACAAACGATAGAAAAGCAGTCAAATACTAATATAAGGAAAACAATCAAATATGAATAATTCGATAAAACGCAGGTTTGTTTATTAGTGCAATGATAATCTTATCTCGAAGCGGCATATCATTCTTAAGACTTAGGCGGTACTTCATCCTAAGACCTAGACACGAACAATCCTGTCGCAATTAACATGCCTGCCTAAATCATCTTGTTTGTTTATTATAATCTACCTTAGGTGATTAATAATGGGATCTTATTAAACCCTAGCCCATTAAGACTTTACCCACTTACTTGCAAATATGGAGAGCTATCCCAGACTCTTAGTCTATGCCCACACAACACCAAAGTTGCAGCGCATTAAATATGTAGGACTAGACCCAGTTGAATGATAGGTCACATACAAAAGCACGTAAACAAGTATAAAATGGTAAACATAATCAAACAATCAACGATAAATTAAGACAATCAAGATAAATAAACCAAACATTAAACCTTCATAAACATGGCTGATACCTAAAGGTATCAGCCGATAGTCATTGTAAAAATACACACGGTTTGATATATGAACGATTAAAATAAAGAAACCTTAATCGAACGCGTATTAGGTTGTGCGAAGATTACAAGAGTTTTCTTATGATCTTGAGGCTCATTTTTGACCTTCTTTGTTCTTTTATTCGTTTGATAGTCCACTTGGTGGTTTAAGGCTTCACTTACACACCTAAAACTGAGTTTAGGGAGTGGTATTTATAGAGTCTAGAAATGAGGTCGATACGCCGTATTGAATGCAGTCAATACGACGTATAAGGAAATTCCTTTAGGGATATTAATTATCTTTGACCATGGTTTTAAATGCTGATTTGATGATTGATTGATTATTTGACCATGGATTGGATGTAAGAAGTCTAATTGTTGACCATGTTCCTCAATTGTATTAATTGTATGATAATTGATTGTTCACTACATTAAATGCAGGATCTTTGACTGCGGACAGTGGTTATCAGTAAAGTGTCGGCACGGATACATCGTATCTTCTTTGCAGGATACGACGTATTGAGGTAAACCCTGTTGGTTCTTCTTCGTTGACCAAAGTATTATATATGGCATATCGTTGATGTGGATACGTCGTATTCTTCAAAGTCAGGCAATGGTCTTTTAGTTCGTCAAGTCTTGGATACGGTGTATGCTTCTAGAATGATACGCCGTATAGGATGTCAGAATCAGAAGACATTCTTGAACTCTTCATTTATGCTCTCAAAATGCGTGCCTTTTATGTAAACTCCACAAAGTACTCCATAATTACTGCATATAATAAATATAAACAATTAAGTACCAATTCTTGCAATAATTATATAAAATAGGTAATTTATATGGGATAAATGATGCTATAAAATAGACGTTATTTGATGGCATCAAATATCCCCCCACTTGAATCTTACTTGTCCTCAAGTAGACTTTAAAAAGGTTTATGAAAATATATCCCAACCGAGGTTAAGGACGTTTTTCTGTTTAAGCACTTCCTCATGATCAAACCACTTGTACAAAACCAAGCTCCTCACAAAATATGGAAATGAAATCACTCAGATCACTCAACTAATCTAGAGTGTATCATTTAGTAGTATGCTCAATTGCACAGTCGTGATTAGCTTCGTATCATAGGCTTGGCAAGGATACACATCTCCACCTCTAAAGTTAAGGAGTAACAAGTCAAAAGGTAAATTGGGTATTTATTCAAAGGCTTGTGTTTAATCATTTTTATAAGGATAAAGAATGATATAGGGTATGGAGCTTCTGACTTTCACTAAAGGTCATCGTCAAGCAAGGCAACTGAGACACAAATACATGGCCGTAATGACGGAATAGACATCTATGCTTGAACACATCCTCACTCGAGTAGATCCTAAGCTTTATTATTAGGAAAGGGAAGTAAAATGGTTATTAAATAAAATCACAAAACAAATAGACTAAACACAATAGATAAGGTGTGGTTGCTAGTAACTTTTCCCGACCGTCCCATGATGAAGACTCAAACATATGGACGAAGGCCTTGATCATAGAAATGGCAAAGACAACCTAAGTTGGTGTTCCCATAACGGTCAACTTCCCTTACATCCGTGAACTTTACATACTTTACAACATAAGTGGTGATATCGGCCACTTTTTACAATACTCTACATCGTTGATTTTTGTAACGTATCAACAAATAATCGATCTTTTCAAATAATTCTTTCGGTATAAGCTTAATGAACCGACTATCTTATGTCCTTCTCTCTTTTTTTCTTTTCTTTTTTTTCTTTTTTTCTCTTGCTTTTCAACAATACATCATAAATCTCGATGCAATTTCACCGTCTTCACCATCATCATTTGTCCTGATAATTTTTTTCCTTTTACACTTTTCTTCAGACATAACACATAATCGCGAAAGTAGCAAAATACACGAGCTATAAACTATCCCTATTGCATTGTGCAATATTCCCGACCATTACATAGATAGAGAAATTCCACATTGACGCAGGAACTACAAAACTTTACACGAAATCAACTAGCAACATTGATAGAAATGGGCTTTAATCTACACGGCAGGCTAAGGTGTAAAGGCGAAACAAAACATTGTTTTTAGTTGGTGTGGAAAAAGAAAGGAATTTTTTGGCAGGTTGTTCTAGGGGTATCATACTCTAAAAATGAGAGTAAGCAAAAGGGTTACACGGGGGTTAACTAACCAGTGTAGTTAGTTATAATACGACATGTAAAGGGTTTTTAGTTTAATCCTAGAATTTACCGGTTAAGCATGTTACTCCATCTAAATCCATAGTACTCCAGGTCTCGAGTGATATACCAGGCCAAGTTCTAAAGTACACTACATCACCGGCACACTCATATTTTTGTGGAATTTTATTAAGCAATTGGAAATGAAAAGGCTTAATTCTCACAAATAGACAATAAGGGTAATAGTGCGCTAGGTAATGTAACTAGTGATTTTTCAGAAAAAGTCATGCTAATATTTTAAATTTGATCTATTTTTAAGCATGTTAGCATATTATTTGTGAAAATGAGGACAAGTACGTTCTAATTCTCCATCCCCCACTTAAATTATACAACGTCCTTATTGTATAGATAAAGCAATTAAATAATATGGGAAAAAGAATTAGAACGAGGAAACTCCCCTGATAGTTTGCTCCGGATGATTCTCCAATTTGAGGTTGTGAGCAAAAGTGTGTTGAACAACCATCTTGAGATTTCAAGACTCCAACACTTCGAGATTTCCAGATTTATAAATAGTCCACCAATGTTGTCGTTTCGTTCAGAAGGTTCCTGTATTAAACATAAGAAACTAAGTGCAACTCCATCCCCGTGTATTTACAATGGTTAATATACAAGAAAAAAATTATAAATACTGTACAGGGAGTCAATACATCGTATCCATACCCTAGGATACACCGTATTGATATCTGCAGAAAACAATCAAATAGCAGAAAAATAAATGACTCATAACGTCCAAACAGTCAATACGCCGTATCCATGAGGTTTGGATATGCCGTATGGACAGTCTGGGAAGACATACTCGATAACAGAAAGATAAATTCTGGGTTGTCTCTCGGCAAGCAATTTTGTTTAAAGAAAAGTCTTTAAGTTAGACTTGCCCCTAATTTAATCCCATCCTTATAAAACAACTTGGGGTCGAACGGGATGCCAAATGGCACATATAAATTTTTAATAACAAAAATTAATGGCATCCCATTGTGAAAACGTTTTTGAATCACGACTTTGATCATTGGGAAACAATCTTTTATTTTTGAAAATTTTACGATGTATGTCGTGATTTGTCTCAAAGTTTTTGTCAAACTCAACGGGAGTGGTGTCGTTGCTTATGCAAACAACACTATCCATTGGTTTGAGATCAATATTCTCTGAACACAATTCAATATTGATTTCAACATAGTTGTTTACTGGTTTCGGTTTTAAATCATTAGCAGGAATTACTTTGTAAGAAGACGAATCCTTGTTATATATAAAAGTATAATCTTTGTCCTCGGAATCGGAAAATGATATGTGAAAAATCATTGTCGGATTTAATTGCATTGTAAATACTTACAGTTGGTTCGGAAGAAACATTTTGATTTGATGTCGATGCATCATTGTAGACGAAAGCTGGGAAATCTGTTTCAAAATCTGTGAAAGAATCAAGATCATCACAATATTACTTACTATACGTAGCAGTTTCCCAATTAAACATCTGATCACGCCCTCGAGCCTTATCAGTCATAAGCTGGATGTACTCTTCCATCATAATGTTAGGGTCTTCCATTACCTATAATTAATTTGCTACAAAGAAAAAGGTTAAATGGACTAATACGCCGTATTCAATGAACTGAATACGCCGTATGGAGGTTTAGAGTCGAATACGCTGTATTGGTTTAGAAAATTTTTATACGCCGTACCAATAAATTGAATACACCGTATTTAGTATTCGACTCAGAATGTTACAGCAGGCTGTAACAATGCACAAAAACACATAATATGCAAAATATACAATGCAGGAAATTAAACACACAAACAAGCACACAAATATGCAATTTAAACTAAACTAAAACACTAATAAATAAGAATTAAACAACTTCGCTCCCCGACAGCGGCGCCAAAAATTTGATGTGTCATTGTGTAGGTATTTTATGTATTAAGTTTTACTATTTATATTTTGCCGACTTAACCTAAAAATAACACTTTAACGGGCAGTATACCTGGTCGGTGGTAGTTTCGTTGGTAAGTAGGGTGTCGATCACTAAGAGTGAGAGCGTTAATATTTAATTTATTAGAATTTTAGTTAATTTATGCAACCTAAGTTATACCTAGACTAATGAAAAAGGGGGTTTTAGCCTGAGAGGTCGATACGAGTTTTGGTTATCTAAACTAAGGTTTTGATGACAAGCAAAGCAATAAACACACACAAGAAGATTAACAAATGATAGAAAAGCAGTCAAATACTAATATAAGGAAAATATATCAACCATGAATAATCTGATAAAACACAAGTTTGTTTATTAGTGCAATGATAATCTTATCTCGAAGCGGCATATCATTCTTAAGACTTAGGCGGTACTTCATCCTAAGACCTAGACACGAACAATCCTGTCACAATTAACGTGCCCGCATAAAGCATCCCGTTTGTTGATTATAATCTACCTTAGGTGATTAATAATGGGGTCTTATTAAACCCTAGCCTATTGGGACTTTACCCACTTACTTGCAAATATGGAGAGCTATCCTGGACTCTTAGCCTACGCTCACCCAACACCAAAGTTGTAGCGCATTAAATATCTAGGACTAGACCCAGTTGAATGATAGGTCACATACAAAAGCGCGTAAACAAGTATAAAATGGCAAACATAATCAAACAATCAACGATAAATTAAGACAATCAAGAAAAACAAACCAAACATTATACCTTCATAAACATGGCTGATACCTAAAGGTATCAGCCTAAAGGCATTGTGAAAATACACACGGATTGATATATGAACGATTAAAATAAACAAACCTTAATCGAACGTTTATTAGGTTGTGCGAAGATTACAAGAGTTTTCTTATGATCTTGAGGCTCATTTCTAACCTTCTTTGCTCTGATAGTCAACTTGGTGGTTTAAGGCTTTACTTGCACACCTAAAACTGAGTTTAGGGAGTGGTATTTATAGAGTCTGGAAATGAGGTCGATACGCCGTATTGAATGCAGTCAATACGGCGTATAAGGAAATTTCTTTATGGATATAAATTATCTTTGACCATGGTTTTTAATGCTAATTTGATGATTGATTGATTATTTGACTATGTATTGGATGTAGGAAGTCTCATTGTTGGCCACGTTCATCAATTATATTAATTGTATGATAATTGATTGTTGACTGCATTAAATGCAGGTTCTTTGACTGCTGACCATAGTTATCTGTAAAGTGTAGTACTATATATCAAAACTATTTATCTGAACATAAAATAATCAGATAAACAGTTTTGACATGATGATATATATCAACAGTGTCGTAACTGAGCTAACGAAGGCCCTGATATATTACCTGATATTCCGATATCGTAACCGAAAATGAGACAACCCATGGAAGCAACAACACAAGTGAAGGTGACACAGAGAGTTAGGTTACCGGGATAAGCTTTGTTTCTCGGACCGGTAGGAATACCACCGCCGGCCATAATGTGTTTGAAAATCAAAGGAGAGTGTTTGATAATGAAGAAGAAGAAAATGAATAATAATAATATTTTTATGAGAATAGATAATAGAGAACAAGAGTATATATAGAGGTTTCTGTTAACCAGAAAAATGACAATTATCTATCAAGCATTAATTGTCTAATTGACAATTATCAATCATGTAAGAATGGTGAAACTGTGTGTCTATTTCATTATCATTTGATACAATATATAGGGATTACAAGATAAGAATAAATACAGATAAGAATGAATGACAACTGAATAACTAATGCATGATAGATAATTGTCAATTAGACAATTAATGCTTGATTGATAATTGTCAATTAGACAATTAATGCTTGATAGATAATTGTCAATTTGTCCGGTTAACAGTTTCTTGTGTATGAAAATCTTGTAGTTGCAATTTTCATAGCTGGCAATAAAGTTTAAAATAGGAAACAAATATGTAATATGTAAATGAAATACGGAGTATAAATTAGTGTATAGTTGGAGGAGATTCTATTGGTTCAAATCTAATTTAACATTTTATTTGGTATTCACATTATTCAATAACAAATCAAGTTTCAACTCTCCAACTTGCAAAATATTAGTACTAAAAATAGTGAGAAAATCCTTTTTTCCTCCTAGGTCCCATTATTAAACGGATCCATTAAATTTATAAATAATTATGTGGCGATATTATATTGTTAGTCGACCAAAAAAATAAGTAAGTAAAATAAATTTTATTTTTAGATAATACTTGTGAAAATTAGATTAGATTATATATTTAAAGATGAGATTTGACTTGATTGTGTTATTGTTATTAAGATAAGCTTTAAAAATCGCTAAAATCATCAAATTATATTCCTTGTTATTTTTATCTCTTTTTTGAGATTAAGAAATAGTAACCGATTCGATAAATTTGTTAAAATCATTAATGATTATAAATATAGGAAAGTTTGAACAACATTAATGTTTATAAAATAAAAAAGAAACTCTTTTGACATAAACCTATCTTCACCATCACATTAATTGAGTCAACGACGTAATTACAGAAAGTCTTAACCAAAAATCATCAAATTATAGTATTTGCCAAGTGCATGTATTGAAATTTAAGTTTGATGTAATATATGTCGATTTTAATGATAATGCTACAGTTCAATGATAGACACTTCTTAAGCCACGTAAAGATAGCAAGATGTAAATTACAGAGATGCTCTTTTGACTTGCAACATGTTCGAGCTCCCCAGGTCGCCGGTACACATTGAAACCCTGGTTCTTGCAAAGAAAGACTATAGCACTTAAGACAAAATAATAATATAGTAATCTTTTGTTCTGTTAACAATATTAAATTCTGAAAATCCAATACGTATATAATGTTTATGCTCATATGGTATGTATATGACTAGGTTTATTTCCGCCGTTCAAAAAAAAAAGATGACTAGGTTTATGATATTTCCGTTTATGTCGTCCTAAGATGATGTTAGAATAAGAAAGAACTAGTGTGGTATATGTCTGAGTCCTAAACACTGTTGTTTCTTGTATTTTTTATTATTTACTCGGCCACATACCTTTAAACCATTGGCGTGACAATGCACTTTTTGATGGAGCCTTCACAACACATCCCCCATCCCAGGAGTATTGTATCTGCCTAATTTATTTCTCTTAACAATTATAATTTTCACATGAAGTTGGTTCTTTCATCTGTGTTGTTCTTCATTAAGTGTTGGTCTTTATGCAATCTCGTTCTTCATCTGTCACATGGCTATGTGGTATCATAACCTATCTAACTATATACGAATGTTTTTGTCGGGTTTTACCTTTTACACACATTGAATCAATTGTTTGTACAGATAAAAACATTGTGAAGAGGAAATCTGTTGAATATTTCTTAATCAGTTAGCCAGTTCTTATGATCCTTAATTCCATACATTTCATATTAGTCAGTTGTTTGAAACATGTGTATATTTCCATAGGACAGTAATCAACAATCAAAACCACCATGTTTTCTTTTTACAAGTTTTTCAATCCCTTTCCTTTTCTAAGGTTATCTAGCTGGAATTGGTAGCGGAGTGCGATGAGGGCTAGTTAAAACAACCCCTCCCGCCAACCACAGATATTGGTGTTCTTTACTTACTAGATGGTGCAGGTAGAGGCTAGGTCTACACTATTCAATGTGGTTACCAAATTTCCATGTCCAGGAAAATGCATTTGCAACCGTACCTCAATGAGCATTTTTGTTTATTTATATCATCAAATTTGAAAAGCATTCCGTGTTACTATTCACTAACTCGAAAATGTCTTCTATTCCCATCCACCTTTTTACTTAAATGAAGTAGATACAAACGAGACAAGTGATTGTAAATACCTACAAACCTGATTCCCTCTAGTACCTAAAATAGCTCAAATTCTGGGTGTCGAGCAGCAGCACCATTGTAGTCCACACACTTGGTTGCTTTCTCCATTGACACAACAGGCATCTCTGGTGGATTTGCGCATCGTATTAGAGCCCAATTTAGACCACTAAAGAACGGGTGTTGTTTAATCTCAGCAGCCCCTTTTTTGTGGACCCTTAATCGGTTTTCAGGATGCCTTTTCTAATAACCCTTTATTAAGATCCCGGTGCTTGGCAAACTAACAAGTGGAGTTGTTCCTAGTGTCTGAAACTCAGAGGCTTTGTAGAAACCACAGTTGGCCAACGTTTCATCGTTGCCTGAAACCTATGTAGGGTGTCCTCCCATACAAAAGGCTCGTATAGAAATTCCAAAAGTCCACCAAATCAACTGGCACTTTCCAGACGTCTCCTTTGATGATTATCAGGAGCAGATACTCGTGGGTTCAACAAATGAGTTGGTTCGGCTTCTGTTGAGTTCAGCCACAAGCCTGTGGCAATGGCACGTATGGTTTTTACGTGATTGCGTTCCTACGGAGGGGTTTTGTTTTTTTGCCTTTGTATGCTGGCAAAATTCTAGGGCTGAAACACGACATTTGACATGTAGGCTTAATGCAAAAAAGGTCTATACAGTTAGAACCAGCACATGGGCCTGACATCCTCGAAGGCTCCATTGCACTTGATGAAGGTGACTGTAGGATGGTCGGGTTTGAAGAGCAACGAAGAGAAAGATCAAAGTCTGTGAGCATGATGTGACCATCTTGTCGAACTAGAATGTTCTCCGGTTTCAGGTCTCGGTACACAATACCAAGCATATGCAAATATTCTAGGGCAATAAGGACTTCAGCCACATAGAATCTGCACTCTCTCGTATTTAAATTCCAAGGTTAGTGCATAAGCAACAATAGCAATGATCCATTTTACCGGGGAAACCCTTTACCCAAAAAAAAATAGCAATGATAAAAGAAGCAATTTAATCTTTCTTTTTGTTATAGTCAAATTTCTCAGAATGTGTACCATGACAGATTATACATAGTTCATTGCCATGGTAAATGCATTAGCTAGCATTTGATTTGGCCCATGATTATCGAACCAACTTTCAACAATATGTTCTTGAATCAATTCTCTACCAAATAAATTAATGATACGGAAATATTTTTGTTCTCTTTTAAATTCCCTCTCTATTTTGGAGTGATACATTTAAGTAAGCACTTAATTGATAAAAAATTATGAGGCACTGCTCATCATTTATAGAGCAGTTCCCATAACTTCACGGCAACAGTGTATAAAATATACTATCAGTCGTGTTAGTTGTTTAAAAAAGTTATTAAAAATGTATAAATATACGTTAGTAAACTAAATGCATGAGTTTCAACCTACCTGCTGCTTGTTCATGGATAATATATGTAAGGTTGCTTCTGTCGAAGGACATGTAAGTTCACCACCTGGGCAGTAATCCATAAACAAGACGCGATTAAGTTGTCGGTTACAAAATGTGATTAAAGCGTCGGGGAGAAAAGGATGATCCAGAATTCTTAAAATTTCTCGTTCTGTATGTGCCCTTGCCATTTTTTTCCTTCTCTCCAAGAACTCATTGTCCATCACCTTTATAGCATACCGAAGATTAGTACCCACTAATTCAGCTAGATACACTGTACCAGTATCTCCACATCCCAGCTTGTTCAAAAGATTAAAATGCCTTAATCCCAGAAATCCGCTATTCCGTTTCATCATATCATGGATTGCCTGCCGCCTCGAGTCCATTGACATATGAGGTCTATTGCCAATGCTACACCTGCTGCTCTCTTCACTAATGCTAGTGCTACTACTATATTCACACATGCTGCTGCTATTTGAACTTTGGGTGAAGTCCGATTTATCACCGTATTTAAAATTCGTATTATTGTATATACCAGAGCCATTTGAACCACAGCCTGTTTGGGAAAAGCCATGTTTTACCTCGGTACTGATACGTGTACACGGAGGTGGATTTAGTTCTTTTAAAGCACAGTGACATCTTTCACATACCAACTGACATGTGTCCGGAACAAAAGTAACATTCTCAATGACAGATGTAGCGGAAGGTAAGTCCTGTTTAGACTTCTTCTTTACAATGTTTTTGTTCCTGATTACCGTCTTGACTAGCTTTATTGACTTTCCTAACTTACTGCTGCTGATGAAGGAAGATGATGGCGTGCTCTGCAAACTCCCTTTTTGCCTCAACTTAAAGGATGCTTTAGTTACTGACTTGGCTTTAGAACCATTCACAACTGGCTTTGATGGCTCATCATAGGCAACACATTTTTTTGCATGTAACGCCGACTCAATCATAGGCAAAACGTTCCTGGATTCTGGTTCACATAAAAACTCATTCTGCCAAATTCCAGTTCCGACTCTCTTGGGTGACTTTTCCTTTTTATTAAATTGAACAGAAGATTGCGGACTATTGCTATATGATGACTGTTGGAATGATAAAAACCCCGTAGGATGATTTGTATTATTCATCACAATATATAGAGATTACAAGAGAGAAACCCTAGTGGACCATAAGCCCACAAACCGAGCTTGGGCTAATTACTTTGACTAACATAAATAACTTTGACTAACATAATTACTTTGACTAACATTTATTCTCTAATTAAAGATTTATTTTCAGATGCAAGTTGTCATGAGTTTGGTCAAAAAGTTAAACACTTCCTGTCACAAAATTCAAATTTCAAAGTTTATGATTCATAAATAAACATTTATAGTTCTAACATTTCTCAATATTTATTGGTTTTACTGTATATTTTCTAAAAATAATTATTTGGTAAAAAGAAATGATATATACTCCTACTAGATTCAAGGCCCGCCCGTTGGTCGGGGAGTTTTAAGGTATTGTTGGAAATGTAACGTGGAGAAATAAATATGTGTTGAATAAACACACATCTATATAAAAGAATATACTAATACAATTGTAGAAAAAAACAGAAAAATCTAAAAACAGCTGATACCCAAAACATGTTTTTTATATATGCACTATGTCTTTTTCCTATTAATGGACTCGCGCTGTCCTACAAAACAAAACAGAGGCCAATTACTTAAAAAAAAAAAACGATCAAGTTAAGTTGTTAGTGATTCGAGCTCATAGTACCTGATTGGCGAACCCGATACCGAACCCGAGAAGGATTCGACCAACAATAAGCATCCAAACAGCTTGAGAAAAACCATTAATCAAAGCACCAGCACAAAACAAAATGCCACCAAACAACATAGAAAGTTTACGACCAAGTGTCCTAGTCACTGTCGATGCCACCAAGGATGACAACAACGCAGCTAGGTACAAGGACGATGTAAACATGGTTAATGTTTGACTGTCGAACTTGCAATATTGGTTTGTCGATGTGTCTTCTGACTGTTTTCGGAATACTGATGGGAAGAACTTCTTCAAAAATGGATCCATTGATGTCACGCCACCTGTTTAAGTACAAAAGCACGAGGATCAAGAATCTTTAGGTTCATTTTATGAAAAGTGCATAAAATCGTAACCCAAACGTTAAAGACCAATTCATTTGGTAATAATCCATTAGGTTCCTGTCCACCTCGAAAACCTCCCAATTTAAAATAAACTTTACGATCAGCAATCAAATGGTTGTGATTCAAGTTCTTATTAATATACAAACATATTTATTTGTTAAGTATATTTTTCGATGTAGCTAGTTGATGTTAAAAAACCCTAATTCACTTGTAATCTTAACAAATACTACATAAAAAGAAAATTGTAGGTTTTAATTTTCTAGAGTATCTAGCTAGTACTAGTACTATATATCAAAACTATTTATCTCATCATAAAATAATCAGATAAACAGTTTTGACATGATGATATATATCAACAGTGTCGTAGCTGAGCTAACGGAGGCCCAGATATATTACCTGATATTCCGATATCGTAACCGAAAATGAGACCACCCATGGCAGCAACAACACAAGTGAAGGTGACATAGAGAGTTAGGTTGCCGGGATAAGCTTTGTTTCCTGGACCGGTAGGAATACCACCGCCGGCCATAATGTGTTTGAAAATCAAAGGAGATAGAACGTGACCTTAGCACGTTTTAACAACTCGTGACCTTAGCACGTTTTAAAAATAAAACAAACATTTTTTTTTTGAGGAGATGGTTTGACGGGGTGGCGTAAGGGAGGCGGCTCAACATAGCCACCTCGGTCTGAGGATCAAACCTGCTCCGATACCATGAAAGAAGGTGAAACTGTGTGTTTATTTCATTATCATTTGATACAATATATAGGGATTACAAGATAAGAATGAATACAGATAAGAATGAATGACAACTGAATAACTAATGCATGATAGATAATTGTCAATTAGACAATTAATGCTTGATTGATAATTGTCAATTAGACAATTAATGCTTGATAGATAATTGTCAATTTGTTCGGTTAACAGTTTCTTGTGTATGAAAATCTTGTAGTTGCAATTTTCATAGCGGGCAATAAAGTTTAAAATAGGAAACGAATATGTAATATGTAAATGAAATACGGAGTATAAATTAGTGTATAGTTGGAGGAGATTCTATTGGTTCATATCTAATTTAACATTTTATTTGGTATTCACATTATTCAATAACAAATCAAGTTTCAACTGTCCAACTTGCAAAATATTAGTACTAAAAATCGTGAGAAAATCCTTTTTTCCTCCTAGGTCCCATTATTAAACGGATCCATTAAATTTATAAATAATTATGTGGCGATATTATATTGTTAGTCGACTAAAAAAAATAAGTAAGTAAAATAAAATTTATTTTTAGATAATACTTGTGAAAATTAGATTAGATTATATATTTAAAGATGAGATTTGACTTGATTGTGTTATTGTTATTAAGATAAGCTTTAAAAATCGCTAAAATCATCAAATTATATTCCTTGTTATTTTTATCTCTTTTTTGAGATTAAGAAATAGTAACCGATTCGATAAATTTGTTAAAATCATTAATGATTATAAATATAAGAAAGTTTGAACAACATTAATGTTTATAAAATAAAAAAGAAACTCTTTTGACATAAACCTGTCTTCACCATCACATTAATTGAGTCAACGACGTAATTACAGAAAGTCTTAACCAAAAATCATCAAATTATAGTATCCGCCAAGTGCATGTATTGAAATTTAAGTTTAATGTAATATATGTCGATTTTTGATGATTATGCTACAGTTCGATGATAGACACTTCTTAAGCCACGTGAAGATAGCAAGATGTAAATTACGGAGATGCTCTTTTGACTTGCAACATGTTCGAGCTCCCCGGTCGCCGGTACACATTGAAGCCCTAGTTCTTGCTTGGGATAGCAAACAGTTGACCCGAACCTTAGTCAAAGAAAGTCTATAGCACTTCAGACAAAATAGTAATATAGTAATCTTTTGTTCTGTTAACTATATTAAATTCGGAAAATCCAATACGTATATAATGTTTATGCTCATATTGTATGTAGATGACTAGGTTTATTTCCGCCGTTAAAAAAAAGATGACTAGGTTTATGATATTTCCGTTTATGTCATCCTAAGATGATGTTAGAACAAGAAAGAACTAGTGTGGTATATGTCTGAGTCCTAAACACTGTTGTTTCTTGTATTTGTTATTATTTACTCGGCTACATGCCTTTAAACCATTGGCGTGACAATGCACTTTTTGATGGAGCCTTCACAACACATCCCCCATCCCAGGAGAATTGTATCTGCCTAATTTATTTCTCTTAACAATTATAATTTTCACATGAAGTTGGTTCTTTCATCTGTGTTCTTCTTCAAGTGTTGGTCTTTATGCAATCTCGTTCTTCATCTGTCACATGGCTATGTGGTATCATAACCTATCTAACTATATACGAATGTTTTTGTCGGGTTTTACCTTTTACACACATTGAATCAATTGTTTGTACAGATAAAAACATTGTGAAGAGGAAATCTGTTGAATATTTCTTAATCAGTTAGCCAGTTCTTATGATCCTTAATTCCATACATTTCATATTAGTCAGTTGTTTGAAACATGTGTATATTTCCATAGGACAGTAATCAACAATCAAAACCACCATGTTTTCTTTTTACAAGTTTTTCAATCCCTTTCCTTTTCTAAGGTTGTCTAGATGCAATGGTAGCGAGTGCGATGAAGGGCAGTAAAAAACCTCCAACCACAGATAATGTGTTCTTTACTTACTAGATGGTGCAGGTAGAGGCTGTCTACACTATTCAATGTGGTTACCAAATTTCCATGTCCAGGAAAATGCATTTGCAACCGCACCTCAATGAGCATTTTTGTTTGTTTATATCATCAAATTTGAAAAGCATTCTGGTATGTGTTTAAATACACATACTTTTGTCCATTAAAATCGAGCTTAAATGACCAAAAACGTACCAAAAATACATTGTATTTGTATGTTTTGCATTTGTGTTGTGCAGGAAACGGATATTCAAGAAAAGGACAAAAATGAAGCCAAAAAGACAAAACCGAGCACGGAAATGTGAAGAGCTTGAAAAGTCAAAGTCACCCGAGGTCAAAGTCAAAAAGTCAACAAAAGTCAACCCCGGGAAAGTCAACAGTCAAACCCGAAGCCAAAACCGAAGAATTTCTTAATGGGCCACCCTTACCCATTTAATGGGCCAGGGCAGCCCATTAAGGACTCTATTGAACACCAAATGGGCCTAAAAGGCCCAAAACCCTTTAAACCCATTTCCGGCCCATTACCATGAAAAATAAGCCCAAACCAAGTCTAGGGGGCAAATCTGCCATCTCCCTAAACTTAACTCACAATAAGGACGGATAGTTTGGAGGGCTTATCTTGCCAAAGCTCAAAACCCTTTAAACTAACACCACAAGGGACGAATTTTGTCAACAGATACACAAAGGAAGGGGCAAACCTGCCAATACCCATTTCCATAACTAACTCTTCCAACAAGGGACGAATTTTGCAAAAACCAAATAAGTCAAAGGGCCATTCTTGCCAAAACCCCAAAGTTTCCATCCCTTACCTTCGATACTCTGTCTTCCCGGCCAAAAATTGTACTGTTGGTCTCCCCAAAGCTTTGTCCTGCAACTACCCAATTAATGCCTAATCTCTCTCTTTAAAACTGTGTTTACATTGCCATGTTGGCAATCCCATACCATTTGATGGTTAAAACACAATACAACGATCGAGATTAATCCTAAAGAAGCACACAAAGTTGACTAATAGCTGAGATTACTTCAAAGAAGCACAAATGCAGTTCTCTCACACAAAAGAAGCACAATATGAAGAAAAAGAAGACCAAGCTCTTAGTTGTTTTAGTATAAATAGGTCTCCTTGTAAGCCCATTGTAGCATCAAATTTTTTTTATCTTAATCTTATGTAATCTTTTATCTTTTAAAATAATTCTTAATTCAGTTTACTTTTAACTAATTGTCTTTTATTTTTCCAAGCTTTGTAACCCGTATTTAAGTTTTAATGAAATTGGAAGTTTTTAAGTGAAATCTTGAATCTTTGTTTGCCATTGTTAAAAAGCCTTTCATAATCTCATTATAAGTTTATATACAAGTCTCATATAACCTGTTTTAATTAAGCACATTTAACTTTCAAGTATAAAGAAAATTCACAAAAAAAAGTCACCCTCAATTTTACCTCAGCCTATGGATGATAAGCTAGTTTTGGATGGGCTTATGGACATTACTAGCTTGTCTTTGACAAGCTAGAGCTTGTAGATTGGCTTGTAAAAGCTTAAATAGCTTTGTTTTGAGCAAAAGCTTTGGTAAGTGTCCATTTTTCAACTTTTGGCTTAATTACTATTCAAGTGCTTATTCCTGCTTATTTAATGTTTGTATTTTCTTATTATAACTCAGTTATGTTGTTTAATGCTTATGTATGCTCTCTTTTAGTTTAAAAGTCATTTATGCAAGATTTTCTTCAAATCTGTCTTTAAATAGCTTTGAAACTTGCATAATGTGTTCTAGCTTAATTAAGTGCTTATTAGTTGTTAAAATGTGTTCATTAGGTTCTATATAAGCTATTCAGCATCTGGTCTTTGAAGTTTGTTCATTAAAAATCTAGTTATAAGCTTTAAAATCCGTTTTTATAACTTAAAGGGGTGTTTGGGTTAAGACCCAAAGTGGGTCATTTTAGGGTAAAAACCCTTTGGGTCATTTTGGCCAGATTGTATAACCTATTTAAGTTAGTAAAAGTGGGTTTTTTATAAGTTTTAAAAGTTTGAAAGTTTGTTTTAAGGTTTTGTGAATCAACCCTTTAATCTGTGTTAACAGATTTGACCCAAAGGGTCAAATTGGACTAAGCTGGTTAATCTGGCTTTTGAGTCATGTTTTGTGTCTCATTTGGTGTCAAAGTAGTGTAGTCAAAGTCTCTTTGTGTTCACCTAGCTTAGTATAAAATCTGTCAACCTTTCTAAGTTAAAAATTTTTAGTTCTTAAAGCCCCTTTTCATTTCCAATTTTTAGATAGTTAAAATAGCTTTTGGACCTTGAAAATTGGTGCACAAGCTCATTAGGAGCTTAACTCTATTTGAGTTCACTTATTTTTCAATTTTTAGCTTATTTGTTAACTTATTTGATACCCTGCACCTTGTCCCATTTTCTTTAAGAAAAACCAAAAATGGCCAATCTTTGTGAACCAGCACTTTCATAAGCCCTTTTCAAGGCTTATTTGAGATTCAAACCCAAATCTTTTTGCAGATTTAGAAAGCTTAAAGTATAAGCTTTCTAGGGGTATACCCCATTAAGCCATAAGGTTCCATCTATTGGCTTATTTTTAAGCCCAAAGATGTCCCTCAGGCCTTGTAGCCTCATTTAAGCCCAAAGCATTTGGCAATATTGTGGATTTCTGGCTTATAATTTTGTTGTTTCATTCCTTGTTTAATATTCTTTTTAGGTAGAGTTTATGTCCCTCTTGTTAGCTTATTTACCATCACTTAGTGTTTGTTTTAGCTTTTTAGTACCCAAGCAACATTAAATCTTTCATTGGCAGCACTAAACCAAAAAGTTAGTGCTGCTGAGAGATTTAAGCCAATTTTTGGCTTATATTGTGGTTCTTGTTTGTTTTCAATCATTCTTACATGCTTATTGTGTTTGTTTTTCTGGCTAGGATTGCTTATTTACCCTTTTACTTTGCTTTAAGTGCTTAAAAATCCAATAAGAAACGCAATTTGTGACTCAGTGAAAATAAGCCAATCTGCCATTTAAATTGGCTTATATCTGGCTTATTTTTTACTTTCATAATAAATTCCAAGTTTTAAAAGTGCTTATTTTTTGTTGTTCTTGAGGTTTGTTAAAAAAGTTTTCAAAAAATAAAATAAAAGGGGAAAGTGGAAGTCAGAGGTGAGCTAAGGCTCGAACCCCCGACCTCAACACCTTCCACCTTTATAACACACACACACTCTACCACTGCGCCCTTGGGTCTTCCCTTCATCGCACTCGCTACAATTCCATCTAGACAACCTTAGAAAAGGAAAGGGATTGAAAAACTTGTAAAAAGAAAACATGGTGGTTTTGATTGTTGATTACTTTCCTATGGAAATATACACATGTTTCATACAATTGACTAATATGAAATGTATGGAACTAAGGATCATAAGAACTGGCTAACTGATTAAGAAATATTCAACAAATTTCCTCTTCACAATGTTTTTATCTGTACAAACAATTGATTCAATGTGTGTAAAAGATAAAACCCGGCAAAAACATTCGTATATAGTTAGATAGGTTATGATACCACATAGCCATGTGACAGATGAAGAACGAGATTGCATAAAGAGCAACACTTGATGAAGAACAACATAGATGAAAGAACCAACTTCATGTGAAAATTATAATTGTTAAGAGAAATAAATTAGGCAGATACAATTCTCCTGGGATGGGGGATGTGTTGTGAAGGCTCCATCAAAAAGTGCATTGTCACGCCAATGGTTTAAAGGCATGTAGCCGAGTAAATAATAACAAATTCAAGAAACAACAGTGTTTAGGACTCAGACATATACCACACTAGTTCTTTCTTGTTCTAACATCATCTTAGGATGACATAAACGGAAATATCATAAACCTAGTCATCTTTTTTTTAATCGACGGATATAAACCTAGTCATCTACATACTAATATGAGCATAAATATTATATACGTATTGGATTTTCAGAATTTAATATAGTTAAAAGAAAAAAAAGATTACTATATTACTATTTTGTCTGAAGTGCTATAGTCTTTCTTTGACTAAGGTTCGGGTCAACTGTCTGCTATCCCAAGCAAGAACCAGGGTTTCAATGTGTACCGGCGACCTGGGAGCTCGAACATGTTGCAAGTCAAAAGAGCATCTCCGTAATTTACATCTTGCTATCTTCACGTGGCTTAAGAAGTGTCTATCATCGAACTGTAGCGTAATCATAAAAAATCGACATATATTACATCAAACTTAAATTTCAATACATGCACTTGGCAGATACTATAATTTGCAAAGTCTTCAAACCACAGGGTTGTATCATCACCACATAGAGCAATCGAACCAAGAGTTTCGAGTGGAAATGTTTCTGTAATTTCCTTGTTTTCGAACTCGTCCTGATGGGGGTTCTCAAGTCTAGACAGGTGGTCGGCGGCTAGATTTTCTGCTCCTTTCTTGTCTTTGATTTCAACATCGAACTCTTGGAGCAGAAGGATCTAGCGGAGCGACCTCGGCTTGGCATCCTGCTTGGCAAACAGATACTTCAAGGTCGAGTGGTCCGTATACACAATCGTTTTGGACAATACAAGATATGACTGAAATTTCTCAAAAGCATATACAACGGCCAGAAGTTCTTTTTCTGTTGTCGTGTAATGTGCTTGTGCTTCAGTCATGGTCTATCTTGCATAGTGTATCGGTTGGAAGAATTTTGTTTTGCGTTGCCCCAAGACTGCCTCGACTGCAAAGTCGCTCGCATCACACATGATTTTAAAGGGCAAGTCCTAATCGGGGGCAACTAGAATAGGAGCATGAGTCAATCTTTGCTTTAAGGTCTCTAATGCATCGACAGATTCCTTAGAAAAGATAAATGGAGCTTCCTTCTCGAGAAGGTGGGTCATTGGCCGGGCGATTTTGGAAAAGTCCTGCATAAATCGTCGGTAAAATCCGGCGTGACCGAGAAAGCTTCGAATACCCCTGACGGTAGTCGGGTGAGGTAGTTTTGCAATCACATCCACCTTGGCCCTATCGACCTCGATTCCTTTCCTAGAAATTTTATGGCCGAGGATAATGCCCTCTTTGACCATGAAATGGCATTTTTCCCAATTTAGGACAAGTTTGGTATTTTCACACCTTTGAAGCATTTTGTCCAAATGGGTTAATCAGGAAGAAAAAGAGTCACCGAAAACTGAGAAATCATCCATGAACACTTCCATGGTCTTCTCGATCATGTCGTGAAAGATGGCAACCATACACCGTTGGAACGTGCCCGGAGCGTTGCATAAACCGAATGGCATACGACGATAGGCAAAGGTTCTGTAGGGGCAGGTGAAAGTTGTTTTTTCTTGATCAACGGGGTCAATTGGAATCTAAAAATAGCCAAAGAATCCATCTAGGAAGCAATAATACTCAATTCCGGCTAATCTTTTAAGCATTTAGTCCATAAAGGGTAACGAGAAATGGTCTTTGGAGTCGCCTCATTGAGTTTTTAGTAATCAATGCAAACTCGCCATCCCGTCACCAACCTAGTAGGTATTAGCTCATTATCCTCATTAGTCACCACAGTCATGCCCCCCTTTTTAGGGATACAGTGGACTGGACTAACCCAGGGACTGTCAGAAATTGGGTAGATTAAACCGGCATCCAGAAGTTTGATAACTTCTTTCTTGATAACCTCATGAATCTTAGGATTAACCCGTCTCTGATGTTGGACAGTAGGTCTCGTATCTTCTTCCATCAAAATCCTATGGGTGCAAAACTGTGGATCTATCCCCTTAATATCAGACATTTTCTAGGCTATAGCATGCTTATGTGCTCTAAGAACTTTAAGGAGGTCGGTCTTATCCTCATCCCTCAATTCTTTAGCGATGATGACGGGTAATTTATTATCATCCTCCAAAAATGCGTACTCAACATGGGATGGTAAGTCCTTGAGGTCAAGCTTGGGAAAGTCAATACTAGAGGGTTCTACAGTCTTGGTCTCACATATTTTAAGCTCTTTGCGGAATTCAGGCAGATAACTTCCTTGATTGGGAGGGGGTGATGGATCACTATTTAGGATTGCTTCGAGCAAAATAATATCCCCCTCCGAGTCATAGTAAGAGTTATCAACTTCTGATAAAGTTGGATCATCTTCTAGATCCAGGAAAGCATCGGCTTCCTCAATCAAGAGAAAATCACTACCCTCAAAAAGAGTAAGGGTAGGAGAACAGGTAGACACAATCGGGTCATCATAAGGAGTGGGATTATCACTCTGGACCACATCCGAGAAACCGAGAACTTCTTGGGAATATTCCTCACAAGCCATATCGATAAAATCAACTTTGTTAACCGATTCAATGGCATTGTAGGAGAAGCTCTTAGTATCACCAACTTTGAAAGTTATGGATTAATCATCATGTCTAAGGGTCATTTGTTCACCGTGAACATCTATCAAGGCACGTGCCGTTCTCAAAAAGGGTCTTCCTAGAATTAACGGGACTCTAGGATCGGCAACGTAGTCAACGACTACAAAGTCAGCTGGAAAGTAGAATGTTCCAACTTTCACAAAGACATCCTCGACGATGCTGGTAGGAGTAGAAATTGTTCAATCGGCACGTTCAAGTATCATTCGGGTTTTGGTCAAATCTGGGAGACTTAGCTCTTTCAAAATGGAGAGAGGCATTAGATTGATGCTTGCCCCGAGATCAGCCAGGGCCAAACATTCATCCATCTCCGAGAAATCACACGGTATAAGGAATCTTCCAGGGTCTCCTAGTTTCTCGGGAAACTTCTTTAGGATGACCGCCGAGCAATTCTCATTAACCGGAGTCTTGGTAAGTTCAAGGATCGTGTCTTTGTTGTTAAAAAGCCTTCTAAACATTGGTGCAAACTTAGGCATGTGCAGGAGAGCATCCGTGAAGCTTAGCTTGAAGTGGAGATTCCGAAAAATTTCCATGAACTTCAAAGCTAAAAGGTCATTCTTTTCGCGGATTTTCTCCTTGTTCATCCTAGATAGGTATGGTAAGGTCGTCTTAGTTTTAGGCACAACAATTGGTTCATCATCTTGGACTACCGAAGGTTAGACGTCTTCGGTGCTTGGAAGCACCGGATCCTTAGTCACCTCAGTATCAACTTCCACCACCGAAGGTGAAATTTGAGGTCCATCATACGACACACCACATCTGATGGTGATTGCTTTCATATCACCTATCAGGTTGGCAATGGTGTTACCAGGAAGAGAACCCGAGGATGAAGTAGAGGCGGTGTTGGCATTTGCTCTTAATAAAGACTCTAACAAGCTCTTAATCTCAAGGTTGGAATTAGTCAAGGAGGCCAACTGGTTTTGCGTATTTTGGTTCTGATTTTGGATAATTTTCACAACCGCATCATTAGCTGTGATGTAGTTGTTAAAATCATCCTTTGACACTCCTTGTGGTTGAGGAGCCGGAGCGGGAGCTTGGTGAGGCGGAGCTTTAAAAACTAAGGGCTGATTAACCTGGGGTTGATAAATTGGCCCTTGGTTGTAATTATTTCCCCGATTTTGGTTGAAATTGTTCCCCCGGTTCTGGTTGAAATTGTTCCCCCAATTTTTGTTGAAACGGTTTTGATTATTTTGATTGTTTTGAATGGGAGGAAAACCGAGAGGTCGAACTTGATTTGCAACCATCTGAGGTCGGTAACTGGTACTTCCTTGATTGAAGTTAGCCGCCGCGGCTTGAGAAACGTACTCTTGAATATTGTCACGATAATTGTTGCCATCGGTGGTGGGACAATTACGGTAAGAATGAGCACCACATAAAGTTACACAAATTTGCTCGACCGCTTTTACGGGAGCGAGAGCTATGGATTTTTGTTTATCAAGAAGTATAGTTTTCATCATGTCCTTAAGTTCGGCCACATCAATGGTAAGAGCTGCTACATTGGGTGAAAGACCGATGGTAGAAGCGCTCATACTTACTTTGGCAACGACTGCCTTGTTTCGTGAATGTCAAACTTTGGACTTGCTCTCGATGATTTTTAGGCATTCTCGAGGCCTTTTGTCTAAGAAATTACCACCTGTGGTGAAATTCAATGAATCTTGATCGTTGGAGTTCAAGGAATTATAGAATGTATCGAGTTGATGCAATTCCAAAAAGCCATGATGAGGGCATGCTCGAAGAAGATCATTGAATCGGTCCCAAGCCTCATAAAATGATTCGTCAAATATTTGTTGAAACCTCGGGATTTTGTTACGAATATTTGTCGTTTTGGAGGGTGGGAAAAATTGGTTGATGAATTTTGAAACAAGATCATCCCATGTTAGAATCGATCGAGGGGGTTCTTTTTCAAGCCAAATCCGGGCGGCTCCCTCGAGGGAAAATGGGAAAAGCATAAGCTTAACCGACGTACTCGGGACGTTCGGGAACTTCATCGTAGAAGTGATCTTGTTGAAATATCGAATATGAGCATGAGGATCTTCTTTGTCATGTCCGAAAAATTGCTTGTTTTGCACGAGATTGAGCAAACTATGTTTAAGCTCAAAGTTGTCCGCGGTGATTGCGGGAACAACAATTGCATCCTCGTACCCCTCGGTGGGTGCTTGGAGCATTTCAGCCATAGTACGATTATCGGCCATCGTGACTTCTGGTTTTTCAAGGCTAATTGGTTCAACAACAATTGGTGAGACTTGTTGTTGTTGACGTTGACGGTGACGGTTACGAGTGCGCATGCACTAAAATTAAAAAATGAAAAAGAAAATTTATACAACAATTTATTTATGGTTTATTTTAACAACGGACAATGAGATGAGACAACTTAAACCTAATAATCAACAAGCTTCTCGGTAACTCTCTAAAAGAAAAACGCACAAAGGAGCGGAGGAATAGGAAAGCGCGAAGCTATTAAAAACCTTTTTCCTTTAGGGTCGTAGTTCCTAGGAACAACCCGCCTTATACCCCTCTTTAGAGTTTGTTTATCTCTCAAAGGTGAACCGTACCTCGCAAGTGACACAAAAGGTAAGTTTTTGATCTTTTGTTTGGGAACTTATTGATGGATAATACTTCAATGGAAAGTATTATTTGTTGGTGTTCTTTTACCAACTTGGTATTTTTTTATATCTTTTTATGGACAATTTTTTTATTTTTTTTGGTTTTTCTTGATTTTTATATTATAATTATACTAAAAAGAAAATGAAAAATATTTTTGTACTTTTATAATTTTTTTTAGATAAGAAAATAAGCAATATAACTTCAAACACGAATTGTCAAACGGAACTGACAATCACGCACGCCTCCCCGGCAACGGCGCCATTGTGATTTAGAAATTTTCACCACCCTTTTGATATGTATATATATAAATAAATATGTAAATACTTATAAATATATAATACAAGGGTAATCTAAAAAATTCTCAATCGTAGTAAACCGGGAAGTTGTGTTCCCGGGTCGTTTTCCCCAACGAGGCGTGGACGGACGGTCGAGATTCGGATTGATAATTGATGTTTGAATGAGCAAAGATTTTTGATTGATTATCTAATTCTACAAATAAAATAAGCAAATGCAACCTAAAAATGAAAGCAAATAATGATTTAAACCAAGAACGCAAAACGGGAATCCTAAAAACGGCCTAAATTATCAAATAAAGGCAAAACAACTTTTAAAAATAAAACTTAGTTTCTAAACTTCTAAAATGACAAAAGAAAATTTTCTAAAAAGAAATTATATTTTTTTTTTACTTTTTTATTATTTTTTATGAATTAAAAACCTATTTAATGTATTAAAAATCCTAGAAAATAGCAAATAAATCCTAAAAATTATAAAAAATGATTTTTAACCTTAGAAAAATCTAAAAAGTGATAAAAACTCAGAAAACTATTTTTTAATATTTTTTATGATTAAAACCTATTTTCTAAAATTAATTTAAAAAGCCTAAAAATGAAAATAAAAATCTAAAAATGATGAAAAAGATTTTAAACTTTGTAAACCTAAAATTATTTATTCTGATTCTAAAAACTATTTTTTTGTATTTTTAAAGTTTATTTTACTATTTTTAATTAATTTTCTAAAAACTTAACTTTCAGAAATTAAATAAAAATAACAAATATAAAAGGAAAAATCTAAAAAAATGCAGGAAAGTCCTAAATACTACAAAGAAGCCAGGAAAAATAAGTTGGCTAGCCCAGCTTAAACAATAAGCCCTATTAAGCCAATAATAAGCTACGGCTTATTATTGGGCTTAAGGCTCAAAAAGGCCTTAAATACCAAGCCCCTTGAGTCTTTAACGAAAAAGACCCAAGGGTGCAGTGGTAGAGTGTGTGTGTTATAAAGGTGGAAGGTGTTGAGGTCGGGGGTTCGAGCCTTAGCTCACCTCTGACTTCCACTTTCCCCTTTTATTTTATTTTTTGAAAACTTTTTTAACAAACCTCAAGAACAACAAAAAATAAGCACTTTTAAAACTTGGAATTTTTTATGAAAGTCAAAAATAAGCCAGATATAAGCCAATTTAAATGGCAGATTGGCTTATTTTCACTAAGTCACAAATTGCCTTTTCTTATTGGATTTTTTAAGCACTGAAAGCAAAGTTAAAAAGGGTGAATAAGCAATGCCCAGCTAGAAAAAACAAATCACAATAGCAATAAGATGATTTGATAATACAGACAAGAACCACAATATAGCCAAAATTTGGCATACAAATCTTCAGACAGCACTAACTTTTTTGTAGTGCTGCCAATGAAGTTTTAATGTTGCTTGGGTACTAAAAAAGCTAAATCGAACACTAAGTGATGGTAAATAAGCTAAAAGCGGACTTAATATACCTAAAAAAGCAAATTTAACAAGAAAGAAAAATACAATTAAGCCAGAAATCTACAAATAAGCCCATAAGCCTTTGGCTTAAACTGCAGGCCACAAAGGGCCTAAGGCCTCATCTTTGGGCTTAAAAATTAGCTAAATAGATGGAACCTTATGGCTTAATGGGGTATACCCCTAGAAAGCTTATACTTTAAGCTTTCTAAATCTGCAAAAAGATTTGGGTTTGAATCTCAAATAAGCCTTGAAAAGGGCTTATGAAAGTGCTGGTTCACAAAGATTGGCCATTTTTGGTTTTTTCTTAATGAAAATGGGACTAGTGCATGTATCAATAAGTTACAAATAAGCTAAAAATGAAAAATAAGTGACTCAGATAGGTTAGCTCCTAATGAGCTTGTTGCAAAAATATTCATGGTCAAAAAGCTATTTTAACTATCTAAAAAATTTGGAAATGAAAATGGGCTTTAAGAACTAAAAAATTTTATCTTAGAAGGTTGAACGGATTTTATACTTAGCTAGATGAACACAAAAGAGACGTTGAATACACTCTTTGACACAAATGGTCACAAAAAACATAACTCAAAACCAGATTAACAGCTTAGATCCTACGTTGACCTTTTTTTAGGTCAAATCTGTTAACACAAATTAAGGGGTTGATTCACAAAACCTTAAAACCAACTTTCAAACTTTTAAAACTTATAAAAAACTCACTTTTACTAACTTAAATAGGTTATACAATCTGGCCAAAATGACCTAAAGGGTTTTTACCCTAAAATGACCCACTTTGGGTCTAAACCCAAACACCCCTTTAAGTTATAAAAACGGATTTTAAAGCTTATAACTAGATTTTTAATGAACAAACTTCAAAGACCAGATGCTGAATAGCTTATAAGGAACCTAATGAATACATTTTAACAACTAATAAGCACTTAATTAAGCTAGAACACATTATGCAAGTTTCAAAGCTATTTAAAGACAGATTTAAGGATAATCTTGCAAAATGCTCTTAACTAAAAGAGGGCATCATAAGCATTAAACAACATAAATGAGTTATAATTAAGAAAATCAAACATTAAATATGAAGGATTTGCACTGAATAAGTATTAGCAAAAGTTGATAACATGGACACTTACAAGCTTTTGATCAAAAAAGCTATATTAAGCTTTTACAGCCATTCTTACAAGCTTTGCTTGTCAAAGACAAGCTAGTAATGTCCATAAGCCCATCCAAAACTGGCTTATCATCCATAGGCTGAGGTAAAATTGAGGGTGACTTTTTTTGTGTTAATTTTTCTTTATACTTGAAAGTTAAATGTGCTTAATTAAAAAACAGGTCTTATATGAGACTGGTATATATACTTATTAATGAGATTATGAAAGGCTTTTTAACCAATGGCAAACAAGATTCATGATTTCACTTTAAAAACTTCCAATTTCATTAAAAATTAAATAGGGTTACAAAACTTTGGAAAAATAAAAGACAATTAGTTAAAAGTAAACTGGAATTAAAGAATTATTTTTAAAATGATTTTAAAAAAAAAAAAAATAAGATTACATAAGATTAGTTAAACAAAAAATTTGATGCATACAATGGCTTACATGGAGAACCTATTTATATTTGTGCTTCTTTTGTGAGAGAGAACTGCATTTGTGCTTCTTTGAAGTAATCTTAGCCATTAATCAACTTTTTGTGCTTCTTTAGGATTAATCTCAATCGTTGGATTGTGTTTTAACCATCAAATGGTGTGGGATTGCCAACATGGCAATGTAAACACAGTTTTAAAGAGAGAGATTAGGCATTAATTGGGTAGTTGCAGGACAAAGCTTTGGGGAGATCAACAGTATAATTTTTGGCCGGGAAGACAGAATATCGAAGGTAAGGGATGGAAACTTTGGGGTTTGGGCAAGAATGGCCTTTTGACTTATTTGCTTTTTACAAAATTTGTCCCTTGTTAGAAGAGTTAGTTATGGAAATGGGTATTGGCATGTTTGCCCCTTCCTTTGTGTATCTGTTGACAAAATTCGTCCCTTGAGGTCTTAGTTTAAAGGGTTTTGAGCTTTGGCAAGATAAGCCCTCCAAAAATAAAAACAAAAATATAAAAAATTCCGGGTCCTTATTGTGAGTTAAGTTTAGGGAGATGGTAGATTTGCCCCCTAGACTTGGTTTGGGCTTATTTTTCATGGTAATGGGCTAAAAATGGGTTTAAAGGGTTTTGGGCCTTTTAGGCCCATTTAGTGTTCAATAGAGTCCTTAATGGGCTGCCCTGGCCCATTAAATAGGTAAGGGTGGCCCATTAAGCAATTCTTCAGTTTTGGCTTCGGGTTTGACTGTTGAGTTTCCCAGGGTTGACTTTTGTTGACTTTTTGACTTTGACCTCGGGTGACTTTGACTTTTCAAGCTCTTCACATTTCTGTGCTCGGTTTTGTCTTTTTGGCTTCGTTTTTGTCCTTTTCTTGAATATCCGTTTCCTGCACAACACAAATGCAAAACATACAAATACAATGTATTTCTGGTATGTTTTTGGTCATTTAAGCTCGATTTTAATGGACAAAAGTATGTGTATTTAAACACATACCAAAATGCTTTTCAAATTTGATGATATAAACAAACAAAAATGCTCATTGAGGTGCGGTTGCAAATGAATTTTCCTGGACATGGAAATTTGGTAACCACATTGAATAGTATAGACAGCCTTTACCTGCACCATCTAGTAAGTAAAGAACACATTATCTGTGGTTGGAGGTTTTTTACTGCCCTTCATCGCACTCGCTACCTAATTTAACATTTTATTTGGTATTCACATTATTCAATAACAAATCAAGTTTCAACTCTCCAACTTGCAAAATATTAGTACTAAAAATCGTGAGAAAATCCTTTTTTCCTCCTAGGTCCCATTATTAAACGGATCCATTAAATTTATAAATAATTATGTGGCGATATTATATTGTTAGTCGACTAAAAAAAATAAGTAAGTAAAATAAAATTTATTTTTAGATAATACTTGTGAAAATTAGATTAGATTATATATTTAAAGATGAGATTTGACTTGATTGTGTTATTGTTATTAAGATAAGCTTTAAAAATCGCTAAAATCATCAAATTATATTCCTTGTTATTTTTATCTCTTTTTTGAGATTAAGAAATAGTAACCGATTCGATAAATTTGTTAAAATCATTAATGATTATAAATATAAGAAAGTTTGAACAACATTAATGTTTATAAAATAAAAAAGAAACTCTTTTGACATAAACCTGTCTTCACCATCACATTAATTGAGTCAACGACGTAATTACAGAAAGTCTTAACCAAAAATCATCAAATTATAGTATCCGCCAAGTGCATGTATTGAAATTTAAGTTTAATGTAATATATGTCGATTTTTGATGATTATGCTACAGTTCGATGATAGACACTTCTTAAGCCACGTGAAGATAGCAAGATGTAAATTACGGAGATGCTTTTTTGACTTGCAACATGTTCGAGCTCCCAGGTCACCAGTACACATTGAAACCCTGGTTCTTAATTAGGATAGCAGACAGTTGAACCGAACCTTAGTCAAAGAAAGACTATAGCACTTCAGACAAAATAGTTATATAGTAATCTTTTGTTCTGTTAACTATATTAAATTCTAAAAATACAATACGTATATAATGTTTATGCTTATATTGTATGTAGATGACTAGGTTTATATCCGCCGTTCAAAAAAAAGATGACTAGGTTTATGATATTTCTGTTTATGTCATCCTAAGATGATGTTAGAACAAGAAAGAACTAGTGTGGTATATGTCTGAGTCCTAAACACTGTTGTTTCTTGTATTTGTTATAATTTACTCGGCTACATGCCTTTAAACCATTGGCGTAACAATGTACTTTTTGATGAAGCCTTGACAACACATCCCCCATCCCAGGAGAATTGTATCTGCCTAATTTATTTCCCTTAACAATTATAATTTTCACATGAAGTTGGTTCTTTCATCTATGTTGTTCTTCATCAAGTGTTAGTCTTTATGCAATCTCGTTCTTCATCTGTCACATGGCTATGTGGTATCATAACCTATCTAACTATATACGAATGTTTTTGTCGGGTTTTACCTTTTACGCACATTGAATCAATTGTTTGTACAAATAAAAACATTGTGAAGAGGAAATTTGTTAAATATTTCTTAATCAGTTAGCCAGTTCTTATGATCCTTAATTCCATACATTTCATATTAGTCAATTATTTGAAACATGTATATATTTCCATAGGACAGTAATCAACAATCAAAACCACCATGTTTTCTTTTTACCAGTTTTTCAATCCCTTTCCTTTTCTAAGGTTGTCTAGATGCAATGGTAGTGAGCGCGATAAAGGGCAGTAAAAAACCTCCAACCACAGATAATGTGTTCTTTACTTACTAGATGGTGCAGGTAGAGGCTGTCTACACTATTCAATGTGGTTACCAAATTTCCATGTCCAGGAAAATGCATTTGCAACCGTACCTCAATGAGCATTTTTGTTTATTTATATCATCAAATTTGAAAAGCATTCCGTGTTACTATTCACTAACTCGAAAATGTCTTCTATTCCCCAACCACATTTACATAATGAAGTAGATACAAACGAGACAAGTGATTGTAAATACCTACAAACCTGATTCCCTCTAGTACCTAAAATAGCTCAAATTCTGGGTGTCGAGCAGCAGCACCATTGTAGTCCACACACTTGGTTGCTTTCTCCATTGACACAACAGGCACCTCTGGTGGATTTGCGCATCGTATTAGAGCCCAATTTAGACCACTAAAGAACGGGTGCTGTTTAATCTCAGCAGCCCCTTTTTGTGACCCTAATCGGTTTTCAGGATCCTTTACTAATAACCCTTTAATAAGATCCCGTGCTTGGAAACTAACAAGTGGAGTGTCTGGAAACTCGAGGCTTTGTAGAACCACGTTGGCCAACGTTTCATCGTTGCCTGAACCTATGAAGGGTGTCCTCCCATACAAAAGCTCGTATAAGAAAATTCCAAAAGTCCACCAATCAACAGCACTTCCATGACCGTCTCCTTTGATGATTTCAGGAGCAAGATACTCGTGGGTTCCAACAAATGAGTTGGATCGGGCTTCTGTTGGTTCAGCCACAAGCTGTGGCAATGGCACGTGATGCGTCCTACGGAGGGGTTTTGTTTTTTTGCCTTTGTATGCTGGCAAAATTCTAGGGCTGAAACACGACATTTGACATGTAGGCTTAATGCAAAAAAGGTCTATACAGTTAGAACCAGCACATGGGCCTGACATCCTCGGAGGCTCCATTGCACCTGATGAAGGTGACTGTAGGATGGTCAAGTTTGAAGAGCAACGAAGAGAAAGATCAAAGTCTGTGAACATGATGTGACCATCTTATCGAACTAGAATGTTCTCCGGTTTCAGGTCTCGGTACACAATACCAAGCATATGCAAATATTCTAGGGCAATAAGGACTTCAGCCACATAGAATCTGCAAATATTTAAATTCCCATGTTAGTGCATAAGCAACAATAGCAATGATCTATTTTACCGGGGAAACCCTTTACCCAAAAAAATAGCAATGATAAAAGAAGCAATTTAATCTTTCTTTTTGTTATAGTCAAATTTCTCAGAATGTGTACCATGACAGATGTACATAGTTCATTTGCCACGGTAAATGCTAGCTAGCAATTGATTTGGCATGATTATCGAACCAACTTTCAACAGTAGGTTCTTGAATGCAAATTCTCACCAAATAAATTTCATTATAGGAAATAATTTTTGTTCTTATAAATTCCCTATCTATTTTGGAGTGATACATTTAAGTAAGCACTTAATTGATAAAAAATTATGAGGCACTGCTCATCATTTATAGAGCAGTTCCCATAACATCCACAGCAACAATATAAAAAATATACTATACATTGTGTGTTTAAAAAGTATTAAAATGCATAAATATACGCTAGTAACAAATGCATGAGTTTCAACCTACCTTGCTGCTTGTTCATGATAATATCTGTCAGGTTGCTTCTGTCGAAGGACACGTAGATCCCCACCTAGGCAGTAATCCATAACAAGACACGATAAGTTGTGGGATACAAAATGAGCATAAAACGTTGGGAGAAAAGGATGATCCAGAATTCTTAAAATTTCTCGTTCTGTATGTGCCCTTGCCATTTTTTTCCTTCTCTCCAAGAACTCATTGTCCATCACCTTTATAGCATACCGAAGATTAGTACCCACTAATTCAGCTAGATACACTGTACCAGTATCTCCACATCCCAGCTTGTTTAAAAGATTAAAATGCCTTAATCATAGAAATCCGCTATTCCATTTCATCATATCATGGATTGCCTGCCGCCTCGATTCCATTGACATATGAGGTCTATTGCCAATGCTACACCTGCTACTCTCTCCACTAATGCTAGTGCTACTACTATATTCACACATGCTGCTGCTATTTGAAGTTTGGGTGAAGTTCGATTTATCACCGTATTTAAAATTTGTATTATTGTATATAACAGAGCCATTTGAACCACAACCTGTTTAGGAAAAGCCATGTTTTACCTCGGTACTGATACGTGTACACGGAGGTGGATTTAGTTCTTTTAAAGCACAGTGACATCTTTCACATACCAACTGACATGTGTCCGAAACAAAAGTAACATTCTCAATGACAGATGTAGCGGAAGGTAAGTCCTGTTTAGACTTCTTCTTTATAATGTTTTTGTTCCTGATTACCATCTTGACTAGCTTTATTGACATTCCGTACTTACTGCTGCTGATGAAGGAAGATGATGGCGTGCTCTGCAAACTCCCTTTTTGCCTCAACTTAAAGGATGCTTTATTTACTGACTTGGCTTTAGAACCATTCACAACTGGCTTTGATGGCTCATCATAGGCAACATATTTGTTTACATGTAACGCCGACTCAATCATAGGCAAAACGTTCCTGGATTCTGGTTCACATAAAAACTCATTCTGCCAAATTCCAGTTCTGACTCTCTTTGGTGACTTTTCTTTTTTATTAAATTAAACAGAAGATTGCGGACTATTGCTATATGATGACTTCATCTTGGGTCCGCCCTGCAGATAATTAGGCATTGTTCTTGAAGAAGTCGCCATTTATGTGCTCTCTTCAGGGATGAGAACTTTGACCTCTTTAACTTAACCTACAAAAGTACCGGAGTCACTTGTTTTTGCCTCGTCTTGTTTCCCACGTTCAATCATTGAGTTGGGGGTTTCTGGGAGGATCAGGGACCCCACCGTGATAAACAAGGCAGGGACCACTTCTCCCCCGAGACTTAGCCTCCAACCCAAGTTTCCATGGAGCTTGTTAAAGAAGTAGTTTAGTACATTAGCTACCACTATTCCAATAGTGATCGATAACTGAAAGCCGATGTTAAGTGACCCTCGATACTTGTATGGTGCCATTTCGGAAAGGTATAGCGGCACAGACTGAAATTAACAATAAAAATGTTGTATTAGTAAACATAATATCTCTCATTAAGTTGTCATAAAAAAATTAGATAGTGTCATTATCGAAGTCAATTTTTTGTACGAGTTGCAATCTCTAGTAAACGTTTTGGTTGTGGAATATTTGGAAACAAACAAAGTGACTTACATGTGCAAAGAAAAACAAATTATAATGTCACTTTAATTGTTTTTTAAAACAAGTTAATCACACACTAAAAACAAACCAAAAGAAATCAAATTAAAGATTTATTTTCAGATGCAAGTTGTCATGAGTTTGGTCAAAAAGTTAAACACTTCCTGTCACAAAATTCAAATTTCAAAGTTTATGATTCATAAATAAACATTTATAGTACTAACATTTCTCAATATTTATTGGTTTTACTGTATATTTTCTAAAAATAATTATTTGGGAAAAAGAAATGATATATACTCCTATTTAACATTCTTACTCATTTTTACCTCACATATTATAATTATTCTCAATTTTGGTAGAAAAATACAAAAATATATTCTTAGTTTTGATAGAAAAATGAATAAACACACATCTATATAAAAGAATATACTAATACAATTGTAGAAAAACAGAAAATATCTATTAAAAGTTGATAAAAAAACATGTTTTTATATGATGCACTATGTTTTTTTCATATTAATGGATCTCACTGTCTACAGGGCCAATTACATAAAAAAAAATTAACGGCAAGTTAGTTGTTAGTGATTCGAGCTCACAGTACCAGATTGGCGAACCCGATACCGAACCCGAGAATGATTCGACCAACAATAAGCATCCAAACAGCTTGAGAAAAACCATTAATCAAAGCACCAGCACAAAACAAAATGCCACCAAACAACATAGAAAGTTTACGACCAAGTGTCCTAGTCACTGTCGATGCCACAAAGGATGACAACAACGCAGCTAGGTACAAGGACGATGTAAACATGGTTAATGTTTGACTGTCGAACTTGCAATATTGGTTTGTTGATGTGTCTTCTGATTGTTTTCAGAATACTGATGGGAAGAACTTCTTCAAAAATGGATCCATTGATGTCACGCCACCTGTTTAAGTACAAAAGCACGAGGTTCAAGAATCTTCAGGTTCATTTTATGAAAAGTGCATAAAATCGTAACCCAAACGTTAAAGACCAAGTCATTTGGTAAGAATCCATTAGGTTCCCGTCCACCTCGAAAACCTCCCAATTTAAAATAAACTTTACGATCAGCAATCAAATGGTTGTGATTCAAGTCCTTATTAATATACAAACATATTTATTTGTTAAGTATATTTTTTGATGTAGCTAGTTGACGTTAAAAAAACCCTAATTCACTTGTAATCTTAACAAATACTACATAAAAGAAAATTGTAGGTTTTAATTTTCTAGAGTATCTAGCTAGTACTAGTACTATATATCAAAACTATTTATCTCATCATAAAATAATCAGATAAACAGTTTTGACAAGATGATATATGTCAACAGTGTCGTAGCTGAGCTAACGGAGGCCCTGATATATTACCTGATATTCCGATATCGTAACCGAAAATGAGACCACCCATGGCAGCAACAACACAAGTGAAGGTGACACAGAGAGTTAGGTTGCCGGGATAAGCTTTGTTTCCCGGACCGGTAGGAATACCACCGCCGGCCATAATGTGTTTGAAAATCAAAGGAGATGAGTGTTTGATAATGAAGAAGAAGAAAGAGAATAATAATAATATTTGTATGAGAATAGATAATAGAGAACAAGAGTATATATAGAGGTTTCTTGTGTATGAAAATCTTGTAGTTGCAATTTTCATAGCTGGCAATAAAGTTTAAAATAGGAAACAAAATAGTAATATAGTAATCTTTTATTCTGTTAACTATATTAAATTTTAAAAATCCAATACGTATATAATGTTTATGCTCATATTGTATGTAGATGACTAGGTTAATTTCCGCCTAAGATGACTAGGTTTATGATATTTCTGTTTATGTCATCCTAAGATGATGTTAGAACTAGAAAGAACTAATGTGGTATATGTTTGAGTCCTAAACACTATTGTTTCATGTATTTGTTATTATTTACTCGGCTACATACCTTTAAACCATTGGGGTGACAATGAACTTTTTGATGGAGCCTTCATAACACATCCCCCATCCCAGGAGTATTGTATCTACCTAATTAATTTCTTTTAACAATTATAATTTTCACATGAAGTTGGTTCTTTCATATGTGTTGTTCTTCATCAAGTGTTGGTCTTTATGCAATATCGTTCTTCATCTGTCACATGGCTATGTGGTATCATAACCTATCTAACTATATACGAATGTTTTTGTCGGGTTTTACCTTTTACACACATTGAATCAATTGTTTGTACAGATAAAAACATTGTGAAGAGGAAATCTGTTGAATATTTCTTAACCAGTTAGCCAGTTCTTATGATCCTTAATTCCATACATTTCATATTAGTCAGTTGTTTGAAACATGTGTATATTTCCATAGGACAGTAATCAAGCCCCTTGAGTCTTTAAGGCTCAAAAAGGCCTTAAATATTGGGCTTAAGGCTCAAAAAGGCCTTAAATACCAAGCCCCTTGAGTCTTTAACGAGAAAGACCCAAGGGCGCAGTGGTAGAGTGTGTGTGTTGTAAAGGTGGAAGGTGTTGAGGTCGGGGGTTCGAGCCTTAGCTCACCTCTGACTTCCACTTTCCCCTTTTATTTTTTTTTGAAAACTTTTTTAACAAACCTCAAGAACAACAAAAAATAAGCACTTTTAAAACTTGGAATTTTTATGAAAGTAAAAAATAAGCCAGATATAAGCCAATTTAGATGGCAGATTGGCTTATTTTCACTAAGTCACAAATTGCCTTTTCTTATTGGATTTTTAAGCACTTAAAGCAAAGTAAAAGGGTGAATAAGCAATCCTAGCCAGAAAAACAAACACAATAAGCAAGTAAGAATGATTGAAAACAAACAAGAACCACAATATAAGCCAAAAATTGGCTTAAATCTCTCAGCAGCACTAACTTTTTGGTTAGTGCTGCCAATGAAAGATTTAATGCTGCTTGGGTACTAAAAAGCTAAAACAAACACTAAGTGATGGTAAATAAGCTAACAAGAGGACTTAACTATACCTAAAAAGCAAATATAAACAAGAATGAAACAACAAATAAGCCAGAAATCCACAAATAAGCCAATAAGCCTTTGGGCTTAAACTGCAGGCCACAAGGCCTGAGGGCACATCTTTGGGCTTAAAAATAAGCCAATAGATGGAACCTTATGGCTTAATGGGGTATACCCCTAGAAAGCTTATACTTTAAGCTTTCTAAATCTGCAAAAAGATTTGGGTTTGAATCTCAAATAAGCCTTGAAAAGGGCTTATGAAAGTGCTGGTTCACAAAGATTGGCCATTTTTGGTTTTTCTTAAAGAAAATGGGACAAGGTGCAGGGTATCAAATAAGTTAACAAATAAGCTAAAAATTGAAAAATAAGTGAACTCAGATAGAGTTAAGCTCCTAATGAGCTTGTGCACCAATTTTCAAGGTCCAAAAGCTATTTTAACTATCTAAAAATTGGAAATGAAAAAGGGCTTTAAGAACTAAAAAATTTTAACTTAGAAAGGTTGACAGATTTTATACTAAGCTAGGTGAACACAAAGAGACTTTGACTACACTACTTTGACACCAAATGAGACACAAAACATGACTCAAAAGCCAGATTAACCAGCTTAGTCCAATTTGACCCTTTGGGTCAAATTTGTTAACACAGATTAAAGGGTTGATTCACAAAACCTTAAAACCAACTTTCAAACTTTTAAAACTTATAAAAAACTCACTTTTACTAACTTAAATAGGTTATACAATCTGGCCAAAATGACCCAAAGGGTTTTTACCCTAAAATGACCCACTTTGGGTCTTAACCCAAACACCCCTTTAAGTTATAAAAACGGATTTTAAAGCTTATAACTAGATTTTTAATGAACAAACTTCAAAGACCAGATGCTGAATAGCTTATATAGAACCTAATGAACACATTTTAACAACTAATAAGCACTTAATTAAGCTAGAACACATTATGCAAGTTTCAAAGCTATTTAAAGACAGATTTGAAGAAAATCTTGCATAAATGACTTTTAAACTAAAAGAGAGCATACATAAGCATTAAACAACATAACTGAGTTATAATAAGAAAATACAAACATTAAATAAGCAGGAATAAGCACTTGAATAGTAATTAAGCCAAAAGTTGAAAAATGGACACTTACCAAAGCTTTTGCTCAAAACAAAGCTATTTAAGCTTTTACAAGCCAATCTACAAGCTCTAGCTTGTCAAAGACAAGCTAGTAATATCCATAAGCCAATCCAAAACTAGCTTATCATCCATAGGCTGAGGTAAAATTAAGGGTGACTTTTTTTGTGATTTTTCTTTATACTTGAAAGTTAAATGTGCTTAATTAAAATGGGTTATATGAGACTTGTATATAAACTTATAATGAGATTATCAAAGGCTTTTTAACAATGGCAAACAAAGATTCAAGATTTCACTTAAAAACTTCCAATTTCATTAAAACTTAAATACGGGTTACAAAGCTTGGAAAAATAAAAGACAATTAGTTAAAAGTAAACTGAATTAAGAATTATTTTAAAAGATAAAAGATTACATAAGATTAAGATAAAAAAAATTTGATGCTACAATGGGCTTACAAGGAGACCTATTTATACTAAAACAACTAAGAGCTTGGTCTTCTTTTTCTTCATATTGTGCTTCTTTTGTGAGAGAGAACTGCATTTGTGCTTCTTTGAAGTAATCTCAGCCATTAATCAACTTTTTGTGCTTCTTTAGGATTAATCTCAATCGTTGGATTGTGTTTTAACCATCAAATGGTGTGGGATTGCCAACATGGCAATGTAAACACAGTTTTAAAGAGAGAGATTAGGCATTAATTGGGTAGTTGCAGGACAAAGCTTTGGGGAGACCAACAGTACAATTTTTGGCCGGGAAGACAGAGTATCGAAGGTAAGGGATGGAAACTTTGGGGTTTTGGCAAGAATGGCCCTTTGACTTATTTGGTTTTTGCAAAATTCGTCCCTTGTTGGAAGAGTTAGTTATGGAAATGGGTATCGGCAGGTTTTCCCCTTCCTTTGTGTATCTGTTGACAAAATTCGTCCCTTGTGGTGTTATTTTAAAAGGTTTTGAGCTTTGGCAAGATAATCCCTCCAAACTATCCGTCCTTATTGTGAGTTAAGTTTAGGGAGATGGCAGATTTACCCCGAGACTTGGTTTGGGCTTATTTTTCATGGTAATGGGTTTAAATGGTTTTGGGCCTTTTAGGCCTATTTGGTCTTCAATAGAGTCCTTAATGGGCTGCCCTGGCCCATTAAATGGGTAAGGGTGGCCCATTAAGAAATTCATCGGTTTTGGCTTCGGGTTTGACTGTTGAGTTTCCTGGGGTTGACTTTTGTTGCCTTTTTGACTTTGACCTCGGGTGACTTTGACTTTTCAAGCTCTTCACATTTCCGTGCTCGGATTTGTCTTTTTGGCTTCGTTTTTGTCCTTTTCCTGAATATCCGTTTCCCGCACAACACAAATGCAAAACATACAAATACAATGTATTTTTGGTACGTTTTTCGTTATTTAAGCTCGATTTTAATGGACAAAAGTATGTATATTTAAACACATACCAGAATGCTTTTCAAATTTGATGATATAAACAAACAAAAATGCTCATTGAGGTGCGGTTGCAAATGCATTTTCCTGGACATGGAAATTTGGTAACCATATTGAATAGTGTAGACAGCCTCTACCTGCACCATCTAGAAAGTAAAGAATACATTATCTGTGGTTGAAGGTTTTTTACTGCCCTTGATCGCACTCGCTACCATTGCATCTAGACAACCTTAGAAAAGGAAAGGGATTGAAAAACTTGTAAAAAGAAAACATAGTGGTTTTGATTGTTGATTAATGTCCTATGGAAATATACACATGTTTCAAACAACTGACTAATATGAAATGTATGGAATTAAGGATCATACGAACTGGCTAACTAATTAAGAAATATTCAACAAATTTCCTCTTCACAATGTTTTTATCTGTACAAACAATTGATTCAATGTGTGTAAAAGGTAAAACCCAACAAAAACATTCGTATATAGTTAGATAGGTTATGATACCACATAGCCATGCGACAGATGAAGAACGAGAATGCATAAAGACCAACACTTGATGAAGAACAACACAGATGAAAGAACCAACTTCATGTGAAAATTATAATTTTAAAGGAAATAAATTAGGCAGATACAATACTCCTGGGATGGGGGATGTGTTGTGAAGGCTCCATCAAAAAGTGCATTGTCACGCCAATGGTTTAAAGGTATGTAGCCGAGTAAATAATAACAAATACAAGAAACAACAGTGTTTAGGACTCAGACATATACCACACTAGTTCTTTCTTGTTCTAACATCATCTTAGGATGACATAAACGGAAATATCATAAACCTAGTCATCTTTTTTTTTGAACGGCGGAAATAAACCTAGTCATCTACATACAATATGAGCATAAACATTATATACGTATTGGATTTTCAGAATTTAATATAGTTAACAGAACAAAAGATTACTATATTACTATTTTGTCTGAAGTGCTATAGTCTTTCTTTGACTAAGGTTTGGGTCAACTGTTTGCTATCCCAAGCAAGAACCAGGGTTTCAATGTGTACCGGCGACCTGGGGAGCTCGAACATGTTGCAAGTCAAAAGAGCATCTCCGTAATTTACATCTTGCTATCTTCACGTGGCTTAAGAAGTGTCTATCATCGAACTGTAGCATAATCATCAAAAATCGACATATATTACATCAAACTTAAATTTCAATACATGCACTTGGCAGATACTATAATTTGATGATTTTTGGTTAAGACTTTCTGTAATTACGTCGTTGACTCAATTAATGTGATGGTGAAGACAGGTTTATGTCAAAAGAGTTTCTTTTTTATTTTATAAACATTAATGTTGTTCAAACTTTCCTATATTTATAATCATTAATGATTTTAACAAATTTATCGAATCGGTTACTATTTCTTAATCTCAAAAAAGAGATAAAAATAACAAGGAATATAATTTGATGATTTTAGCGATTTTTAAAGCTTATCTTAATAACAATAACACAATCAAGTCAAATCTCATCTTTAAATATATAATCTAATCTAATTTTCACAAGTATTATCTAAAAATAAATTTTATTTTACTTACTTATTTTCTTTAGTCGACTAACAATATAATATCGCCACATAATTATTTATAAATTTAATGGATCCGTTTAATAATGGGACCTAGGAGGAAAAAAGGATTTTCTCACGATTTTTAGTACTAATATTTTGCAAGTTGGAGAGTTGAAACTTGATTTGTTATTGAATAATGTGAATACCAAATAAAATGTTAAATTATATTTGAACCAATAGAATCTCCTCCAACTATACACTAATTTATACTCCGTATTTCATTTACATATTACATATTTGTTTCCTATTTTAAACATTATTGCCAGCTATGAAAATGGCAACTACAAGATTTTCATACACAAGAAAGAAGGTGAAACTGTGTGTTTATTTCATTATCATTTGATACAATATATAGGGATTACAAGATAAGAATGAATACAGATAAGAATGAATGACAACTGAATAACTAATGCATGATAGATAATTGTCAATTAGACAATTAATGCTTGATTGATAATTGTCAATTAGACAATTAATGCTTGATATATAATTGTCAATTTGTCCGGTTAACAGAAACCTCTATATATACTCTTGTTCTCTATTATCTATTCTCATACAAATATTATTATTATTCCCTTTCTTCTTCTTTATTATCAAACACTCATCTCCTTTGATTTTCAAACACATTATGGCCGGCGGTGCTATTCCTACCGGTCTGAGAAGCAAAGCTTATCCCGGTAACCTAACTCTCTATGTTGCCTTCACTTGTGTTGTTGCTGCCATGGGTTGTCTCATTTTCGGTTACGATATCGGAATATCAGGTGATATATCAGGGCCTCCGTTAGCTTAGTTACGACATTGTTGATATATATCATCATGTCAAAACTGTTTATCTGATTATTTTATGTTCAGATAAATAGTTTTGATATATAGTACTAATACTAGCTAGATACTCTAGAAAATTAAAACATACAATTTTCTTTTTATGTAGTATTTGTTAAGATTACAAGTGAATTAGGATTTTTTTAATGTCAACTAGCTACATCGAAAAATATACTTAACAAATAAATATGTTTGTGTATTAATAAGGACTTGAATCACAACCATTTGATTGCTGATCGTAAAGTTTATTTTAAATTGGGAGGTTTTCGAGGTGGACGGGAACCTAATGGATTCTTATCAAATGACTTGGTTTTTAACGTTTGGGTTACAATTTTATGCACTTTTTATAAAATGAACCTGAAGACTCTTGATCCTCGTGCTTTTGTTCTTAAACAGGTGGCGTGACATCAATGGATCCATTTTTGAAGAAGTTCTTCCCATCAGTATTCCGAAAACAATCAGAAGACACATCGACAAACCAATATTGCAAGTTTGACAGTCAAACATTAACCATGTTTACATCGTCCTTATACCTAGCTGAGTTGTTGTCATCCTTGGTGGCATCGACAGTGACTAGGACACTTGGTCATAAACTTTCTAGGTTGTTTGGTGGCATTTTGTTTTGTGCTAGTGCTTTGATTAATGGTTTTGTTCAAGCTGTTTGGATGCTTAATGTTGGTCAAATCCTTCTTGGGTTCGGTATCGGGTTCGCCAATCAGGTACTATGAGCTCGAATCACTAACAACTAACTTGCCGTTAATTTTTTTTATGTATTTGGCCCTGTTTTGTTTTGTAGACAGTGAGATCCATTAATAGGAAAAAGACATAGTGCATCATATAAAAACATGTTTTGTGTATCAACTTTTATTAGATATTTTCTGTTTTTCTACAATTGTATTAGTATATTCTTTTATATAGATGTGTGTTTATTCATTTTTCTATCAAAACTAAGAATATATTTTTGTATTTTTCTACCAAAATTGAGAATAATTATAATATGTGAGGTAAAAATGAGTAAGAATGTAAAATCTACTATCTATATAAAGGAGGGTTTGTGAAAGTTGATCTTGCCCCAAAACCTTTAAAAATAAAACACGTGGCATTATAGATTTTTTATAACCGTTGGATCAAAACACTTTAATAACCTATTAAAGATAATTTGGGAATGTTTGAAACTAATTATTTTAAAAACGCTTCCAATTTAAAATTTTCAACAAATTTCCATGATTATAGTCATGATTTTAATTCAGTCAAATTGTTACCTTTGATAATATCCGGAATTTACTCAATTTTGAAACCATTTTAACCTAATCCTCCTATATAAATACAGACTCGCGATACAAATATCACACATATTTATTTCTCCACGTTACATTTCCAACAATACCTTAAAACTCCCCGCCCAACGGGCGGGCCTTGAATCTAGTAGGAGTATATATCATTTCTTTTTACCAAATAATTATTTTTAGAAAATATACAGTAAAACCAATAAATATTGAGAAATGTTAGAACTATAAATGTTTATTTATGAATCATAAACTTTGAAATTTGAATTTTGTGACAGGAAGTGTTTAACTTTTTGACCAAACTCATGACAACTTGCATCTGAAAATAAATCTTTAATTAGAGAATAAATGTTAGTCAAAGTAATTATGTTAGTCAAAGTTATTTATGTTAGTCAAAGTAATTAGCCCAAGCTCGGTTTGTGGGCTTATGGTCCACTAGGGTTTCTCTCTTGTAATCTCTATATATTGTGATGAATAATACAAATCATCCTACGGGGTTTTTATCATTCCAACAGTCATCATATAGCAATAGTCCGCAATCTTTTGTTCAATTTAATAAAAAAGAAAAGTCACCAAAGAGAGTCAGAACTGGAATTTAACAGAATGAGTTTTTATGTGAACTAGAATCCATGAATGTTTTGCCTATGATTGAGTCGGCGTTACATGCAAAAAAATGTGTTGCCTTTGATGAGCCATCAAAGCCAGTTGTGAATGGTTCTAAAGCCAAGTCAGTAAATAAAGCATCCTTTAAGTTGAGGCAAAAAGGGAGTTTGCAGAGCACGCCATCATCTTCCTTCATCAGCAGTAGTAAGTTAGGAAAGTCAATATAAGATTAGTTCTATCGGTAATTCAGGAACAAAAACATTGTAAAGACAGAAGTCTAAACAGGACATTACTCCGAACATCTGGTCATTGGAGAATGTTACTTTTGTTTCGGACACATGTCAGTTGGTATGTGAAAGATGTCACTGTGCTTTAAAAGAACTAAATCCACCTCCGTGTACACGTATCAGTACCAAGGTAAAACATGGCTTTTCCCAAACTGGCTATGGTTCAAATGGCTATGTTATATACAATAATACAAATTTTAAATACGATGATAAATTGGACTTCACCCAAACTTCAAATAGCAGCAGCATGTGTGAATATTGTAGTAGCACTAGCATTAGTGAAGAGAGCAGCAGATGTAGCATTGGCAATAGACCTCATATGTCAATAGACTCGAGGCGACAGGCAATCCATGATATGATGATAGAATTAGGAATTTCTAGGATTAAGGCAATTAATTCTTTTGAACAAAGCTGGGATTGAGGCTGGGGAGAATACTGGTAAGTGTATCTAGCTGAACTTAGTGGGTACTAATCTTCGGTATGCAATTATATTAAAGGTGATGGACAATGATGTTTATTGGAGAGAAGGAAAAAAAAAAAAACATGGCTAAGAGGCACATAACAGGCGAACATAGACCCCAAATTTTAAGAAATCTGGATTATCTTCATTTTCTCCTAACGCTTTTGCTCATTTTGTTATCTCTCAAACCTATCTGGTCTTGTTTTTGGATTATTGCCCAAGGTAGTAGGGGATCGACCATGTTCCTTTGACAGAAACAACCTGACAGATATTATCATGAACAAGCAGCAAGGTAGGTTGAAACTCATGCATTTGTTACTATCGTATATTTATTCATTTTAATACTTTTTAAACATGGAATGTATAGTATATTTTGTACACTGTTGCTGTGGATGTTATGGGAACTGCTCTATAAATTGTATGGCTTTGTCGTAGTGCTCATATTTTTTATCAATTAAAGTGCATTACATAAATGATATTCACTCCAAAAATAGACTAGGGGTATTTTATAAGAACAAAAATTATTTCCTATAATGAAATTTATTTGGTGAGAATTTGCATTCAAGAACCTACTGTTGAAAGTTGGTTCGATAATCATGCCAAATCAATTGCTAGCTAGCATTTACCGTGGCAAATGAACTATGTACATCTATGTTCATGGTACACATTATGAGAAATTTGACCTATAAAAAAAGAAAAGATTTAAATTGCTTCTTTTTCATTTGCTATTTTTTTTGGGTAAAGGGTTTCCCCGGTGTTATAATGGTATCATTGCATTGTTGCTTATGCAATAACATGGGAATTTAAAATATTTGCGGATTCTTGTGGCTGAAGTCCTTATTGCCCTAGAATATTTGCATATGCTTGGTATTGTGTACTGAGACCTGAAACCGGAGAACATTCTAGTTCGACAAGATGGTCACATCATGCTCACAATTTGAACTTTCTTGCGTTGCTCTTCAAACCCGACCATTCCTACATCAACCTTTTTTTTCATCAGGTGCAATGGATCACTAGAGGATGGATGTCAGGACCCATTGTGCTTGGTTCTAATGTATGGACCTTTTTGCATTAAGCCTACATGTCAAATGTCATGTTTCAGCCCTAGAATTTTGCCAGCATACAAAGGAAAAAAACAAAACCCCTCTTTATGACGCATCACGTGCCATTGCTACAGCTTGTGGCTGAACCGACAGAAGCCCGATCCAACACATTTGTTGGAACCCATGAGTATCTTGCTCCTGAAATCATCAAAGGAGATGGTCATGGAAGTGCATTTGATTGGTGGACTTTTGTGAATTTTCTACAACGATCTTTTTATTGGAGTACACCTTCACAAGTTTCCGGGCCAATGAAACCAATGCAACCACCCCCCTCTCCCCGCCTCCCGTTCTACAAGCCTCGAGTTTCCAGACACTCCACTTGTTAATTTCCAAGCATGGGATCTTATTAAAGGGTTATTAGTAAAGGAGCCTGAAAACCGATTAGGGTCACAGAAAGGGGCTGCTGAGATTAAACAGCACCAGGTTTTTGTGGTCTAATTAGGCTCAATACCGATGCAGCAATATCCACCAGAGGTGGCTGTAGTGTCAATGGGATAAAGCAACCACGTGTGGGGGGGTGGGGGGGGGGGGGTGACTTACAATGGTGCGCTGCTGGACACCAAAATTTGAGCTATTTTAGGTACTTAGAGGTCAATCAGTTTGTAGGTATTGCTATCACTAAGTAGTTTTGTATCGTACTTCATTATGTAAATGTGGTTTGGGGAAAATAGAAGTCAATTTTTGAAGTTAGTAATTAGTAACAATGGATGCTTTTTCAAATTTGATGATTTAATACAAACAAAGATTGCTCTATTGAGGTCGCACGCATGCGACGGTTGAAAATGCAATTTTCACGGGGAAATGAAATTTGGAGATAATGTCTTCGATTCTCCAATACCCAACAGATATAAATTGTGTTCAGTTTATACTTACTAGAGTGTGCAGGTAGAGGCTTGTTCTACACAATTCAACTGTGGTACCAAATTTCCAGTTAGGAATAATGCACTTTGCAACGCACCTCAATGAGCATTTTTGTTTGGTTATATCATTAATTTGAAAAAGGCATTTCGTGTTATATTCACTAATCAAAATAATGTCTTATATTCCCCGCAACACATTTAATAAGGAAGTAGAACAACGAGACTATGTGATCGCAAATACCTACAAACATGATTCATTTCTTAGTACCCTAAAATAGCAGCATCAAATTCTAGGTTGTCCAGCAGAGCACCATTGTTAGTCCACCACACTTGGTTGCTTTTATATTGGTTACAACAGGCACCTCTGGTGGAATTGCCGCAATATAATTAGAGCCCAAATTTAGACACTAAAGAGCTAAACATTTGTTCACCCCCGACTAACTCAATCCCAGTCTTAAACGGTGCTGTACTTAATCTTAGCAGCCCCTTGTTCATCGTGACCATTTATATCCGGTCTTTTTAGGCCTCCCTTTAATAATAACCTCATTGTTTAATAAGATTCCCGTGCTTGGAAAACTAACAAAGTGGACGTGTCTAGAAATCGAGGCTTTGTAGAACTACGTTGGGCCAAGTTTCATCATTGCCAGAACCTTTGAAGGGTGTTTCTACCATACAAAAGCTCGTATAAGAGATATTCCAAAAGTCTCCACCAATCAACTAGCACTTCCATGTCCATCTCCTTTGATGATTTCAGGAGCAGATATCTCGTGCTGTTTTCCAATTAAATGAGTTGGATCGGGCTTCTGTGGTTTAGCCACAAAGCTATGTGCAATGACTTGATGCGTCATAGGGAGGGGTTTTGTTTTCTTTGCCTTTGTTCTGATGGCAAATTCTAGGGCTTGAAACACGATCATTTGATCCATGTATCTTAATGCAGAAAAGGGTCTATACAGGTAGAACCAAACACATGGCTAGAAGATCTATTTGGGATTGACATCCCGTTTGGTTAGTGAGTATTGCGCTCACTGTGCCAGGTTTGTCGGACATCTCAAAAGTATTACAATGTCGGATTTTGGGGATGTTGTCGGTGTTTTTGAATTTTAGAAACATCACACAGAGGATTACTGGCAATCAATTTATGTACATTCGAAACGTCGCTAGCTTCTCAAGTGTCATGGCTTAGGAACGTAATTACTTTTTGATGCATATTTGAATCTGTTGATTATTCATTACACTTGGAAAATTTGCGGTCCTACTTCTTGGTTACATTAAACCTATGAATTCACTCAACTTTTGTGACGTTTTTAACAGCATGTTTTTTCAGGTCAAATAACGTATCATGAGATGACCGTGATACATTGGTGGTCTTTTGGGTTGTTAAGAACGATAGAGTTTTCGAGTCATGATACTTGTTATGTGAACATATTGCTAAATGTTGAAAGTCTTAACTTTATTGTTAAACCAATTTGAAGCCTATTGATCGCTTATTGTAATAAACAAATAAATTTGTTTTAAAATGTATCTTTAACGTCTCACTTAGTGGTCGTTGTCTTATATTTGTTGCTATTGACCCAGAATAGTAACGCCATTCGGATATTCAATATTACGGGCTGCATACTCAGATTTGAAGGTGTTTACATTAGTCCTTACCTTATTCGGATAAACTTAAAATCATATCAAGAAGAGAAAATCCACATATGCTAACCTACTTGCGTTTCTCACAGCAGGTTGTGAGAAAGCAGTTTGAGTGAATGTAGGCATTGGTTGTGTGGGTTCAGGTATGAAAGATTCCGAGGTATCATCTTGAGTGAATGAAGGTGAAGCAGATGGATTAGGGTTAGGATAAGTGAATGGTGACTGAGTAGGTATAGTAGGCATGGGTTCTGACATAGTTAACGGTTAGAGAAACAAAGTTTTGTTGTGGTAACAAGTGATTCTTCTTTATCAGAGGCTCTCTCCAGGCTCTGATACCACTTGATAGGATCTCAAACTAGATAGATCTTCTAGCCTTTGTGGTTGTATAGTACTTATGTAATCACAAGTATATACGTGAGAGACTCTAACAATTGTTTAGGCGGAAACTAAACAATGCAGTATAAAGAAGAACAAATATAAACAATGATCCTCTATGGATCTTTCTATTGATAATAAACTGTTTGTGTAATGTGTAATCGGTACCAAACCCTAATGATAAAGGTTTCTTTTATAGAGAAGAAACCCTAAATTGCTAAAGCTAAAAACGCGTAAGAGATATACATCAATCACCTAAAAACGCGTAAGAGATATACATCAATCTCTTCCTAATATAATTCTAGAATATAACTATAATTCCTGCATACAATAATCACGTCTATAAATAAGATCAGCAGATTCTATATCTGTCAGCAGAAATGAGAACATGACCAGCAGGAACATAATCAGCAGAAACGATTTCTAATATAACCAGCAGAAATGATACATGAACTGCCAGCAGGAACCAGATTATGCCATCAGCAGGAACTTTTAACTCTATCAGCAGGAACGACACTTAGTCATTTGCAATAATTCCCAACAATCCTCCCCTAAACTTGGTTTTGACTCCGTTAATTCTAAGTTTCTAGATAGATCTTCATTAAGGAAGAGGATTGAAAATGATAGCACACGAACATACCAAGCAGCAACAACAAAGCAACCAGCATATACCATGTAGCAGCAGCAATACAACAAGCAGCAGAAACCAGAATAGCAACATCCAAGAACAGCAGCATCAAACGAATCAGCATGAACTCAATGAACAGCAGAATCAACTGAGGTAGCAGAATCAAGGAACAACATCTTCTAATCTTTGCAGCAACAAAAGTAGATTTGATAAGCCTTTACCAAGTAGCTACTCACTCTTGGGCTAG
>BQNB010027713.1:0-41936 GCA_026074375.1 Tanacetum coccineum
AATTTGGTAATTTTCCATCATATTATATATTTTATATTTACGTGTGTTGGTTTACTATGAATCAAGTATCCTTGCCAAGCTTATGATAAAATACTCGCCATGACTGAGCAGTTGAGTGATCACCAAAAATGAAACACATAGATTAGTGAGAGTATGAGTGTGATTTGTTTTTCCTTTCATGAGGTGCTCGGTTTAGAATTTTCTATCAAAAGTGATTTTTAAATTCATATCTATGCTGACTAAGAGTTATTTCAAAAATATTTATGCTGACTAAGAGTTACGGCGTAACTGTCCCGTAGGAGTTACGCCGTAATTAAATTGCTGAAGAAATATTTATGTTGACTAAGGGTTACGGCGTAACTAGTTCGAAGCAATTACGCCGTAACCAATTTTTATACTAAATAAAGAAATGCTGCGTCAGAAGCCTTACGGCGTAACCTGGTCGATGCGGTTACGCCGTAATGATGACTCATCATAGGGACTAATTGTGTGCAAAAATTATGAAGTTTCATATATTAATTATAAACTACAAGGAAGATAAAGGGCCAAACTCGCCAAATGGCTAAACTTTATATTTATTATATATATGAGATATCAATTGATATAAAAAAAATGCTAGGACGTGAAGGTGTGCAGCCAAAAAGAGAGAAAAGGAGAAAAAAGGTGTTCGAGCAGGTTTGCCATGACGTTCGACTAGGGGATCGAGAGCACTAATTTCGCACAACTTGTAATTATACTTCAAATTTTTGTGGTCAATTTAAGTCTGTTATTTTGACTTATTGGATCTAGCAATATAATCGTTGATGTTATTTTTATTTGTTGTGCTTTATTATTTGTTCTCGGCATTTAATTATTTAATTATCTTTTTGATTATTATTATATGATCCTTATCGTCTTTTTGCGCCTTTATTAATTTATGTAGTGTGCTTTGAAATCCTTGCATTGCTGTCTAAGTATTAATATGAGGTTGAGTGTGCATTAAACTTTGAGTGATCTTCTTAACCCTTGCGCGCATGATTAACTGCAGGGTGACATATACTTGCAGTTGTTCGACCTATACCCATGAGGCGAGCCCTTAGGATTTAATTCCTGCTTAAGGAGTGCAAGCTAATAGGAAACCACATGTTAGAGTAAAGCGTACCTCATAAGTTAAATGAAATCTTATTGACTGTAGACTGAGAATAGGTTAATTCTCCCTGCGAGTCCATTCCACTCAGTAGACATATGTTAGGATTTAAATACAAAGTTGGACCTAATGATTTTAGACCCCATCTAAGGTTGCGATTATACATTGCACATAAGATCATAATTAAACGCGTTTGTCCTTCCTAATTGTCTGCCACTATACTATTTCCCTTTTTGACAGCAAGGCTTGCCACCAAATAATCCTTCAATAATCTCAAAACTCAAACACGCTTTCTTTCCTACTTTCTTAGGTAGAATAATAAAACCAATTAGACAATTAGAGACACAAACCGTTCTTTGGGTCGACACCCGTACTTACCAATTACTACACTATACACGATAGGGTACACTGCTCTTTAGTGCGTAGGAATAATCGAGGTAGTTAGGGTTTTATAAATGTAAAACCTGACGTAGTTTTTATTCAAAGATTATCAAATGCCGTTTAACTCTGATTATTTCAATTATGTAAAACTTGACCTTTTATTTAATAAATGATGTATATTTTCAAAACATCCATATAGTGTTTGTTCCATGTACTTTGTGTTTGAGATACTTTACGAACATCACACCCCTATGTTTCCTATTTCGCTGGGCTATGTTTTGGGGATGTGACAATTCCCGAATCCCTCTACTCAAGCAATGAACTTAAGTGACTTGCAACTCCTCGACTATGGATTATAGGCTACACGGCAGGCTTAGGCGAGATGGTGTAACGAAACATGTTGGGAAGTGCTCATGTCATACGGATATTTATACGGCTAGAAATACGTGAGCCTATGGGGTCACACACATATACACATTGATACTACATTATTAGTATATTTAATATATAAGTGTATATTTATTAAATACATTAAACTATGTAATGATAATACTTAACGATAGTTAATTAGTTTGTTTTACGAATAATTAACTTTAAGCCCTTTAATTAATATGTAATTGTACATAATAATTAACTAATTCAAAAATTCAACAATGAGAGACTTGTCTGATAAATGGGGCGACAAGACTAGGGGAGAAAAGGAAAAAAATGGTGATTTGTTCCCAAAGCCATTGTGAAGCCTTAATTATCACATTATAAATACAAGCCTTAGGGTTTCACAATCACAATCCTTGCCTCTCTTTTTTCCTTTTCTTAAGCTGATCCAAACAACACCCATCTTAGGGTTTTCGTTTGGCTTTTAATGTAAACCAAGAACTTGGGTTTTGGTTTTATCGTTTGGTTTTGAACTAGCATTCGGTAGTATTGGTTAACATGTAGTGTGGATACACGTAGAGGTAATCTCATTTTATTACTAGATTTTTGTTTCATGTACATCTAAGAACACACATGCGTGTTCTATAGCTTTCGTTGTTCGTTTGCTAATTGTTAAAAGGTACGCGATTCTTATTTACGTTTATGTTAATCATATGCACTATATGAGATCCATAACATAGTATTCCTAAGAGTTACTAAAATTCTAAAAAAGAAAATATGGTTATGGTTTTTACTTGATTATTAACGTGTATTATGTTACGTGGTTTATAAATAGCGTTTTTTAGCTTATTTTGTACATTTACTTGTATAAATTGATAACCATGTTTTTACGTGCATGAAAATCATGGTTATAAGACTAATAAGTTGATTATTCATACTTTTTTATGTGGTAATTTTTTTATATGCGAAAACCATTATACGCCTTGATTTTAAATGCTCGTTTGATTGTTTTTAGTACTGATCGCATGACCTTCGTGCACTAAAAACTGATTTTCTGATTCACTGTTAAGAATTAGAATACCGAATTTTTTTAGGAGTTCCCAAATCAATTACCTAAAACTTTTTTATGTTTTTTGCAAAAGGCGGGGAAGAAGTTTTCCTCGTCTGATCGTGTTCTAAAGTCGGATAATTTGTTCAATCAGCTTTGCAGTTTTTTGTATATACCAAGTATACGACCTTTGCAATCGATTCTTTCGATGTATGTGTACCACTTGTTCTAGGATGATTCCGATAACATGTTGCAAGTCTTATATTGATCATTGGCTTGCCCAATTATTAGGCGTTTATTGATCGTTTATTTGCATCATGTTTATATGTTTTAGTGTGATTTATTGATTTAACTTATCTTTTGCTTTATATATAGGGCAAATCGCATAAAAGTGTACTTAACTTATATTTAATTTCAATTTAAGATACTTCACTTTTTATTCTCAATTAAGTATACCAAACTTTTTTTAGTTGCAATTGAAGACAATTTTGAGGTTAACAAGTCACCCAACATATCAGTTTCTTCTCCAACATAATTTTTTAGCGACCTAGTTTTCTGACAACCCACCACCATCACCATGAAAATGGCTCGTTTAAACGGTGCATCATGTGAACCCAAGCAAATATTTTTATAAACACTCAATATCTTCGAAGGAATGATTTTTTACATGTCTACCTGTTATAGAAACCAAACCCCTTAAAACATTGTTCATACCTCCAAAAGATGACATCTCAGCTTTAAATAGTTAGCTTATATTTGCTCACATTAAGAGACTGTATATATACCACTCTTGCCTGCATTCTTATGTGACCATCAAACATCCTTTTAGCTATGACCTTTCTATATAGTATTAATTATGGACTGAGTTGTTGCCCTGTTTTCTTTTGTCAAGGTTTGGACTTGAGCAGGTGTTGCTGGAAAAGAAGATTCTTTTGATTTTTTGTTGAAGAAGAGTGATGAGTGGCGCGGAAGAGTAAAATCGATGCTGGTAAGCTTATCAAGAATATAACTAATTGTTTTATATTATTATTTAACTCTTTTAATTTCAAGATGAGTGATGAGTGAAGCACGTAATAAGGAAGCTAAGCCATTTTTTATCTTCATGTATTGACATGTTATTTCCTTTGAATTAGTTAACTAATAACTATAAAGTTAAGATAAACTAACTCATGACTTGAAAGTAATGTATTGAAAATAGTTTTGATAAAAGTAAAGACAATAAGTAAAGAACACAAAACTTTTTCAATGTTTAATCATTTATAAAAGAATTTTACCCCATTATTTACAGAACACCAATGAGGATTGAATGATAATCTATGTATGGGCGATCTCTTCACTAACAACTTAGCATAAACTAAAGTATTATGCTAAGTTGACAACTATGTTAAAAAAATGAACTGTGTTCACGGACTTACTTGATTTTGGAGGAGTAGGTAGTTTATGAATGATAAAATATTAAGTTCACAAACGTGAACCATACTTTTTTACAAGACTCTCTATATATAGTGCTAAGGTAGGGCCAAACCCACATAGGTGATAAATGCGCGTCCTTAAGTTGATTGGACAAGTAAATTCATACACTTATTTGTATTACACATTCTAATCTAGATAAGAGGACAACACACTTTCTAAGGTCAGTGATGACACTGACCTTGTTCTTATACCCTATTCAGGATAGGTTGACTTCAGGTGGATAAGTACTTGATCTTATCCATTCAAACTTATCCCGCCTATTCTTCAGACTCTTATCTCTAGGTTCTTCTAATGTTGAGGAGATTGTATGGGGTTCACTGAGCTTATTGCCATAACTCGCTGAACTCATTACCTTCTTCTTTGGCTCAGAGACTTATTCACTGAGTACCGCCTCACTGAATGGTTGAGTCTTTCTCATAGACTCAGGTTGAGCACTTGAAGGTAACTCACTGAATGACTGTTCATTCTTATACGCTATTCAGGATAGGTTGACTTCAGGTGGTAAGTTACTTGTTTTGTCCATTCAATTTATCCATCCTTATTCTTCAGAACTCTTATCCTATGGTTCTTCTAATGTTGAGGAGATTTGTATGGGGGTTCACCTGAGCATTATTGCCATAACTCGCTGGAACTCATTCCTCTTCCTTTGGCTCAGAGACTTCATTCATAATTTAATGACTCACATGAATGGTTGAGTCTTCTACATAGACTAGGTTGAGAAACTTGAAAGGTAAACTCACTGAATGACTGTTCATTCAGTGGCCTGAATAATGTTTAAAGGTTATCTAACACTTAGTATATTTTTTATTTAAATCATAAGGTAAAGATAATTTGGCACTGAATTTGATCCAACATTCCAACGACTGTGAAATTTGGTTATTAATTAGCCTAAGTGCTTGTTTTTATTGTAAGTGGTAAATACAAACTTCTTTCTGTACCGAGTGGTTAAAAAGTAAGTAAAGGATTACTAACTAAATAAAAATATACTCTTTAATGAGGATACAAGGGATTTTCAGATCGTAATACAAATATAATATATGTACAATAAAAAGTACTGTAGTCATAATAAGTATTCCAATGCTTCTATCTTGACCTCTTAGATTGGAGCTTGACTTATAGTGGTTGTTCATACATATCATTTTCTTCATCGGCACACAAAACCTCTGGATTTTTTATGTTCAGACATTTTGATGTGTGCAGTTGTTGTAAAGACTTCAAGACAAAGTTTTACAACTCCCTAAGCAGTGTACCTAATCCTTGTAGTATAGTATAGGCAAGACTCGGGGGTTGTTATCGTTCTCTAGGGGAATAGGTTGGGAAGGCTCGATCAAGATTAAACGGAGGTCTACAGGGTTAAGAGAAGATTCTAAGGCTTATTTCCCCCTACACTTAAGTTGAACATTATCCCCAATGTTCTATAGAAGTACCCGTATAACAAATAAAGGGAAAAGAAAACAAGTAAAAGAAACTAGTACTCCCCTGGTTTGCTCAATAATAGAGAAGAAACATGAGATAACTGGTTAAATCGTCCTTCGAGAATCGTCTAATGAAACTTCCTAAGAACTTCCAAGCTTCTTCTCATCAAATATAACCTGTAAATCAAAAATGATAGTATACAATGAAATTTTAGGTCTTGACTCTATGAAATCAGTAAAGAAAAGTATTGGATGAACCATTGTGACGATGGTTATATGGTTCATGCTGGTTTACAAGGAAAAGTACAAAACTTTTAGTTACTTTATACATTTTATTTTTCGAGAATAATTGAAAATTTTCAAATTTTCAAATGGCTGGGGATGTGACGCCGTCAGGATTAATCCTGACGCCGTCTCCAGCCACTGTAAAGATTTTTTTTCTTCGTTTTTCTTGAAAAAATTTCCTGCACGTAATTTTGTTAGATAAATCCTGTGTAAAATACTACATAAAACCTGAGATTAATCATTACAATCATATGACTCGAAACTGATGCGAGTTAATCTAAATAATTTATTTTGAATGTTTGAATTGGTTCTTATAAACCAGATAATTTTCCCCTACAATTATTTTATTCAAAATACCTCTTATTGTCAATAAGACAAAGTTAAAAACAAAACAAAGCATGATTACAAAATAATTCAAACAATTAAACAAACAATAAAGAACTAACACACACATGACATACCTAAAATGCAAGAAATTTAAATGATTGGGTTGCCTCCCAATAAGCGCTTGTTTTTGTTCGAGTCACGAGCCTGACTCTACCCTTATTTAACAGATAAAAGGGAGGGTTCCCCTACACTTGAGTTCAAGTGCGGGTGATAGTAATGGTACACACCATTGTTGTGAGAAGGGGCCACATGCTAAAAAATTGGTTGTTGAATTATATGCTCTAAATAGTGTGTTTCTTTACTCCTAACCTTCTCTACTTCTTTTAGCCTAACGGGTGAAGTAAGTCCTCTTCCTAGAAAAGAAACTTCCTTAGATTCTTATTCCCAATCATTTTCTATCATCTCCATATTTGAAAAATCAATACCTAGGGATCCATTTTATCCTAATAAACATGGTTTAAATCCATAATGTTTCTTAGGGTCAGCTATACATGGGTGATAATAGCAATATATATCCTTAAGGTGGAGAGGTGCCACGTGAGGTGAAGGCGGTGTATGAATGGTTAAACTATCTACTACCTTCATCTTAAAACTACCTGGATTATGTGATTTAATAGGTGGGTCGGTTCCTCTTTTGTCTCCTAGATTTACATCTAAGGGTGATAAATTAGGTAAAAGTTGAGGCTCCAGTTCATCAACACTAGGAATTTCCCTTGAACTAAGAAAGATACCATGACTACAAGTATTCAAGCCTAAATCTTCTAGTTTCGTATGGTCCAAAGGTTCTACCTCCACCGGGATTCCTATAATATCTTCTACTTCTTCTAGGTAAGTCACGGGTGATGTATATACCTCAAATGATGAGAGGATTTATGGGGAACTTTGTGGGCTCGAATTTTCCACATCATATCGAGACTTGACGTTTTGGTTATTGTTTGTACTAGGCTTAAAGCCAAAGGTACTTTCCTTTACAAGAGGTGGACTGGGGAAAATTGTGTGGATGTATTTGACAAAGAGTGACTTTGGTGAGACAATTTTAGGTGTATGGAAAGATTCCTTTTCTGCGATAGCTTCTGAGAATTTATGACCATTAAGGGGCTCGAGATCCTCAGTGTCGGGGTACCTCGTGATTTTTTTATATTCGTGAATTTATTCTTTTTAACCTTTATTTCTTCTTTTAATTTCCCAACAACTTCCGAAGAGAGTTGCATGAAATCACTTCCTATAACGCACATGTATTCTTCAAGTTGGCGAACTTTTTCTTCTTGGTCACGTATGAAATTCGTTACGAGACCTTCGAATTCCTCCTGATGTTATGGCTCTAGTGGTAGTTGACGCAGTGTATTGCTTGTCAGTCCACATAGGTCTCCACTCTTCCCCATTAGTGACATTGCGTCCTTCATGAGCTTATCAACTTGGCATTCCATAACCCCTAATAATTTCTCTATGTTGGCATTTTTGTAGTTAAGTCTTCCTTCTTCTAGGAAGATGGGGTCGTTCCATCCTTCTTCCTCATATCGGGCCAACTCCTCGATAATGTTCTAAGCCTTTTCTGCACTTATTTTTCTCAATCGGCCTTCAGCGGCATAGTCCACTGTCCTTTTTAGGGTGTGATCAATGTGGTCATAATATATTTGCACTTGGAGCCAGAGATCAATTCCATGGCGAGGGACTTTTCAGAGTAAGTCCTTGAAACGAGTCCATGCTTTAGAGAGACTCTCCTTGATTTTGTTGGAACATCAGGATGTCGTTACGGAGTTTTGCAGTCCTTCCCGGTGGAAAGATTTGAGCAAGGAAACGAGTAGTAAGATCCTCCCATGTGGAGATAGATCCTGTTGGAAGACGTTCAAGCCAATTGCTAGCTTGATTTCGAAGAGAAAATTAAAATAAACGTAGGCGTGTTCTTTCCCTATTTGTAACATCAAGGTCGAGTGAGTCCACAAGTTTTAAGAAATCCCTAAGATGTTGGTTTGGATCCTCGGACCGAAGTCCGTGGAATGAGCATCCATTTTGCACCAACCGGATGGTGTCACATCAAAGAGGTACCACATTGTTCCCTTCGGGGAGCTCAATGGTGTTCCTATAACCCTCGTGGCTAGGTCTGGATTAATCTCCAAGAGTACGGATAGGATTTTCGTCTCCCATGGAGGTCAACGAAAATGGATTACAAAAGAAATAACACAAAGAAAAGATAGACTACAAGAAAGCTAATATATTAAAAATAAAAATCTCACTTGATAGGAATCAAGCGAGTAGACCTATGTTAAACAATCGTCGAAACCTAACTATTCCCCATGTAGCAATGCCAAAAACTTGATGTGTGCGGTTGTCGTAAAGTCTTCAACATGAAGTTTTACAACTCCTTAGGTAGTGTAGCTAATCGTTGTAGTGTAGTATAGGCAAGACTCGGGGGTTGTTATCGTTCTTTAGAGGAATAGGTTGGGAAGGCTCGATCAAGATCTAACAGTGGTTTATGGGGTTGAGAGAAGATTCGTTTTGTATTTTAATATTTTTATGAAAGCAAGTAAATATCATGGTTTGAGAGGTTGGGTTGCTTAACATATTAAACTAAATATAATCTAATCTACTGGTGATAACTTTATGATAAAAAAATGTATTTACTTAATCATGTACTACTCCTTAGATTGCTTCTCCTAATCCTCTTGCTTTGTCACACTTGTGATGATCTGTGTAAGTATTTCCTAAGTCATGAACGAATTACACGAACCCGCTATCTATTTAATATTCCGTTAAGGCAACATACAAGTAAGGTAGTATGAAGACTATTACAAGGCCCCTAAGAGTATATTAAATGCAATTGATATATCTTAAGAGGGATCAATCATATTAGGGGTAAGGTAGTATAAAGACTATTACCGATGGTATCCTTTCTACACACTCGCGTTTCCCTAGACGTCTATGCCAATTTAATATCTTATGGCTAGTTTTCTAAAGCCTAACACGCACATCCACCACAAGAAGTAACATTAAAAGGATCTACAATCTAAGTTTTATACAATCATAAGTAAATACAAAGGAGGGTTTAGCCTATTATGTTATAAAGAAAGCAAGAACATAAATCAATCAAACAATACATAGACATATTGAATGATTAAAGATAAATAATCTTACATGATTAAAACATGGATTAAGGTCAGTTACAATAGGGTTTTAACGCCCTCAAGGCTGCTAGAATGATTAGGGTTTGTCTCCCAAAAGTTATACAAAGTTAAACACTAAAAACCATAATATCGGTTTTGTATATTTAAGAAAAGCGTCGCGACGGCGTCGTGTTGTAGTCGTGACGTCGTCGCCAACTAGAATCTTTTAGAGCCGGTTTAAGTCAGCTACGTCTTGACGCCGTCTTCAAATCCATGACGCCGTCATCATAAAAATCCTGACGTCGTCGCTTAAAGCCTGCGACGTCGTCTCCACGCTCTGTATGCACAATTCTTTAAGATAAATGGTGTAGAATCGTAGTCTTGTCTGTTTCTTCTCCAAATGAGCTCAAGTCACGTGTATTTCCTCCAAATTCCATCCAAATGCTAAAAAACTGAAAACAAACAATTTAGCACATAATTTGGGCATATTTGTATGATTTAGGGGGTTAAATGACCCCGAAATAGTGTATAAAATGACACGTCATCATATTTCGTCATCATATTTCTAGGCAACTTGTTAGATCCTAGATCGAGAGCCTCGTGGCTCTGATACCACCTGATAGAACCAAAACACGTGATAGTTCTTGGATCGTTTATAGCTCTAGTTTGTTTAGAACTAAGCTAGGGTCATGATAACAAAGACAATAACATGCAGCGGAATAAGAACAAATCAAAGTTATCATAACAAGTTTTTTCTTTATTAACACTCCAAGCCCTAATATTATTTGATCAGAATAATACGGTTACATCAATGAACTATAACAGAATCAAGTTACCTTGGCCTTGAGGCTAAACACTAGGCATCTATAATACGACTCACGCCTACACACACACACACGTTTAGGTGTTTACATCTTGACACACTTAAAACAATACGACCTATATCTCTTTATATAATAGAGATATTAGGTTTACAAAGGATAAGTATTAAGAAACAACTAAATGTTCCTAACTTTTATAATAATCTTCTGTAATCTTCCATCATTTGAAGAATTCCTCCTTTGTCTTTTAAGTCCTTCTTCTTTCATATGTTTTGTCTTATCAACTCAAATATAATTCCCAACAATCTTCCTCTAGTTGATAATGACAAAACCAAAATAAGCACGAGCTTCTTTCCCTGAAGCTAATATATATGAAAGAATAGAACTATACCACCAAGGATCTACAAGTTTCAAATAGTCTTTGTAATGCCTTCTTCCCCTTTTTGTCATAATCAAATAGGGGACCAAAGTATGCAACTTTAATTTTGACAACCACAAACCACTATTACACTTCTAATCCAGCCTTCCAACAACTCAAATTACCCTTTATGATGCGCCTTAAGATAAATGAACTTGAGTAGTAGAAACTTAAACTAGCAGTAGTAATAATGACTTATAGTAGTAAAAACCTTCACCTTATGTAGCATATAAATGGTTAAACATTTTAACATTAAGCTTCCCGTGAAACCCATATGTTAACCATTTCTTAAATCTTCAATTCTGTAGGCTCTATGTAATGATTACTGATGAAGAAAACTAAGTATAACGAACTTGATGCTGAAGTAGAATAACCCAAACTTGTGTCTTATATCTTGTACTATCCACGTGATGTCAAACTTATAAAGAAATATGTGAAATATAAGTAGATCGCAACCTCTTGACAAAAATCCTTATCTTCTATGAGACACATAACAAGTGATAGCAAATGTGAGCATTGAGCACCATAAGTTTATAGATCACACACCTTTGCTAGATTTGTCAAGTCTTTGTCACATCGTTTCTAAGCACGAACAAGTTATCACTAAACGGTGTGAGCCGTTTAAGATATGATAAGAACACAAACCTGTGAAACTCCACTTCAACTTCAAATAAGTGATAAATAATCGTCTTCGTAACCAATTAAACCAATAATACAAGCCTTTAAATCTGTTAAGATCAAATAAACAAAATCCAAAATCCAAACAGTAAACAACAAAAACAAACAAACTTATGTTTTTGTCCGAGATTCATCATGTGTGTGTCATCCGATAACCTTTCCCATCTGAGAACCAAAAACCTTCTCTGTCCTATATCAGATGTAACTAGCAGTTGAAACTATTTTAACTTACTAACAATTTTAACTTAGTATTGCTTTCATACTATCAACTCAAGCAGTATTAACAACCTGGTGTCCAAGAACGATCAATAATCATACCAAAAATGCTTCCTTTGATATTCAAACCTGTTAATCTTTGAACACTTGTAACAAAAAAAAGCAAACTTCTATTCTTAGCATGTGTCGACTTTAAAACCAAAATAAATCCTTGTATCGACCTTAGTAGCTTGAAGATCAAGTGTCATTTGTGTCAAAAATTCATATACGTAACCTTGACATCATTAACAACACTATTAATACCATCGTGCCCAAGCAGCATTAATCTTATTTGTAGTTGTAGTAACGAATAAGACTTAGCAGCATTAATATAAACCAAGCAGTACTAAAACATACTTGGCAGCATTAAATTCTCATTACCTGGCAGCATAAACTTAATACACAAACTCTAGCAGTATTAAGTTTTTATTAGCAACAGTAACCTTTGTTAGATCCCAAGCAGTAGTAACTGCTATTAGGAGTACTATCACAAAACGAGCAGTACTAATGTACTTGGCAATATGAACTCGAATCCAAATAGCATCATACGATCAAACAAGCAGCAGCAACACATATGACGAAACCCTAGCAACTAGATATTCATAACCAGCCTTTATGAATACATGTCACATCGTGTAGCAAATTAGGGTTTCATTATACCATAATAGATTTAATCTTAACCACCACGAATCAGAAACATACCTTTCTGCTTCTTTGTATCACCAATTGTATCAATACCTGCTGCTTCTACTTCATAACACGACATGAACACAGCAACTTTTATTCATACCAAGATGATCTTGCATCTTTTCTCTTCCCCTAAACTCGTGACATGATCTGCTCTTCTTGTTTCTTCTAAATACATCACCCAAAACAACATGTACAAAAACGTTTAATAAAAATTCATACCTTATATCTTCAAGCATCATCGAACTAGGGTTTATAACAACCTTTTATTTCACAACGAATAGGGTTTATAGAATATACAAGCTACAATCATCATGAAATCGCATATTTATAACACTCTTTTCAGATTACATCGATTTAGAGTTTTAAGACAACCTAAAAACGATTTAACTTTAACCTTTGAGCACCATGGTTTGTTGAAAACAAGTAATCGAATCACCAAGCAACATATCATCACGTCCTCTTGAATTAATCAAGCTGCTATCATATACAAGTGATCACCTTTCTTGTTTTTATTGAATTAGGGTTTTCAAAAACCCTAATCTTCACCGAATCTTCCAATCACCAAAAACTTGAACACTTTTTCTTCATAGATTCGACATCAACACCACCTTGTGATCCTAGATATCACAAGCCCCATGGCTCTGATACCACCTGATATAACTAAAACATGTGATAGTTCTTGGATCGTTTATAGCTCTAGTTTGTTTAGAAGTAATCTAGGATCATGATAACAAAGACAATAACATGCATCTGAAAAGGAACAAATAAAAGTTATCATAACAAGGTTTTTCTTTATTAACACTCTAAGCCCCAATATTATTTGATCAGAATAATACGGTTACATCAATGAACTGTAACAGGATCAAGTTACCTTGACCTTGAGGCTAAACACTAGTCGTCTATAATAAGACTCCTGCCTACACACACACATTTAAGTGTTTACATCTTGACACACTTAAAACAATACGACCTATATCAATTTATATAATAAAGATATTAGGTTTACAAAGGATAAGTATTATGAAACAACTAAATCTTCCTAACTTTTATAATAATCTTCTATAATCTTTCATCATTTGAAGATTTCCTCCTTTGTATTTTAAGTCCTTCATCTTTCATATGTTTTGTCTTATCAACTCAAATATAATTCCCAACAAATGTCACTTACCCTCTAAAAAGCTTGATCACCAAAGGTATCAATGAAAAAGATCACATGCTCAGGTTTTTCAATCACCATGTTGTTTACAAACTGGATACCTTCAGGAAGAGCATGATTACATTCAAGGCCAGCCATGTGAACCTCAGGTTCTAATTCAATCGCCTTCCTCTTTCGGTTAGAGGGTAAGGAAAGATCTTGTTCAGGAAGAGGAATGGATGGATTAATTCCAAGTTCACCAAGGATTTCCTTCAGCCTTACATATTTATTGCTCAAGGAGGTCATTAGTTTGCTGAGCGCCTTATTCTTCTTCTTAGGAATGATGACACTCAATTCATCGCATTCACTTACACCAAAATCACTAAACTTGAGGTTCTTGTGAACATCAAAATTTCTTAAGTCATTGTTCCTGTAAACAGTTATTGTAACTGGTCTTGTGTTTTGGGTGAATAAGGATGTCAGTAATTTTTTTAGGCTTGAGTTTGTTTTGGGTAGTCCATTCATACTGACCAAACCTTTTCTTCTTGAGCTCGCTTGACTTCCTATGATTTTCCAGGTGTTCTTTTTGAAGGGCTTTAAATTCAGTATCATGTTTCTTTAAGAATGCTTTACCACCCTTCATGCTATGGAGAACTTTTAGATCGACTCCAGCCTCACGGACCACTTCTTAAACCACCTCAATTAGCTCAAGCTTGCTTAGCTCAGTTATTCTTGCTTCCGGGGAAGCCTTTTCCATTTGTTCTTGCTTTTCCAATTGAGCATGAATTTCCTCATTTGTGAGCTGATACATTTCTTCATTTATTTCATAAATAATTAGTGTTGGGGCATCAGGATCCAGACGAACTTCCCTTGTTGCTTTGAAGAGCTTGAGTGGAGAGTCATTAGTATCTCTAGCTATACCCTTTCCTTTATCAGCCTTAGGAGTGGTGAAGGATGAACTTTCAAGTTGTACTTCAGGAATACTTTGGTGAGGAGGTGAAATGTTAAGAACAATATCAGTGAGTTGAGGCCTTGGTGATGATTCAATGATTAATGCTTCAGGAACAGTCATAGTTGTTGGCCTGACAATGGTTATTGGAATTGGCTTTGTGTTTTAAGGCTCATGTACATGCTCTTTATCAACTTCAGCAACCTCAGTGGCCATTGATTGTGGCTCATCCTCAATGTGAAAGGGAGGTTGTTTCCAAACAATGACCTACCTTTCAGAATTCTCCCCCAACAGTTGTAGTTTCTTCAGATGGTGTGACTATTGGTATGATCGTACTTCCTAGGAGGTGGATGAGGAAAATCTCTTAAAAGAATTAAACATCGCAGTCACCATCTCCTTCATGGCAGATGTGTCAGTCTTGATAGAGGCAATGTCAGACTGCATTGTGACTTGAGTGTTTTTAATGTTAGTTGTTTTGCTTTAGAAACTCGAGAGATTGAAAACTTTCAGACTGTTGGCGATTTGAGTGAGTCATGCAGAGTTCTGTATGTAACCTTCAATGGCTTTGAGCAATCTCTGATTGAATTCAGGATCTTCCTTTAGCGATTATGATATACTTGTACACTGAGAGCTGAGAGAGTTGATAGATGTTTGAAAACATTCAATTGAGTCATGATCTCTAGCAAATTTGTATTCCTTATAAGCTCAGTGAGACTAGTGATGTTTCCAGATGTAGTAGTGTTGGTCTCAGCTATTGTTTGCATGGTTGCCTTCAGATCTGAGTCAGCTTCTAGGGTTTTAGAGACTCTGTTCAAAGACTTTAGAAGAGTTGTGCGTTCATCGACCCTTGTTTGATTTACCTTCTAAATGAACTCCGTGGTAGTATTGATTGTTGTCGTAGTCTGGTTTCTCTTATCATCATTTTCTTTAGCACACTCTTCCACTGCAGCCCTAAGATCAGCATTAGAGGTTGCATCGTCTTCATGTTTAACCTAGTTGTCTTTAGAGAGCCGAGCATAGAGAATTGATGAGAAGTTTTAAAGAGTTTTAGCCAAAACTCTTTCAGTGGTAGGAACATTGTTGTCAAATGCTTTGAAGTCCATAAAGCTTGAAGAAGACTCAGAATCAGAAGGTTCAAGTGAGGGTTCAAATTTCTTAGATGCCTCAGGGGAGGGCTCTGTTTGAGATCGTCTGATTCTTTTTTCTTTGACTTCTTTGGTTTCTTAGATGCCTTAGGGGAGGGACAAGGTGATACTTATAGAAGTGGTGACTTTTCCATTGAAGGTTCAAGGGAGTGATGTTTAGTGGGTTGTTGTTCCTCTTTTGTAGGTTATTGATCATCCATCTCTTCTTTAGCCTCATATATTTCTTCATCAATAAGATCCTTAAGATCATCCTCTAAGTCTTCCATTATCAACTAAAAGTCTCTATATGTTTGAATGATGGTTTGGTTATCCAGCTCCACTTCTGAAGAAGTTTTGCCTTTGTTTTGGTTAAGATCTGACATCTCAAATCGGGTAGACTGGGTTGTATCCACCTGGTACTTAATGCCAGACCATGATTGATCAGAACCAGTTGTGAAAGGCAGACCCCTATTAATGAGTTGTATGTTGCTCCCTAAGTCTTTGGGATCAGTAGAGGCCCACTCAGGTAAAGGATGTGATGTGCTAATACCTTCATAAGGGTTAGTGGAAGGCAATTCCGTAACAACGGGGTGTAAGTTTCTCTCTGTATCTTGGGGATTATTGGGTTTTCCCTCAAGGAATGACTTGGACGGGTGAATGCCATCTTTAGGAGGTGAGTTAGGAGGTCCTGTAACAGCGAGTTGTGTTATTGATGACATCAAATAACGTCTATTTTATAGAATCATTTATCCCATGTAAATAACCTATTTTATATCATTATTGCAAAGAATTGTTACTTAATCATTTATAATTGAGAATTGCAGTAATTATGGAGTAATTGGTGAAAGTTAGCAAAAGGCATGCATTTTGGAGCATAAACGAAGAGTTCGAGAAAGTCTACTAATTTGACAGCAAATACGTCATATTATTCTAGACCTATGCGACGTATCCAAGACTTTGACGAATTAAAAGACCATTGCCTGACTTTGATGAATACGCCGTATATATGTTAATGATACGCCGTATGTAATACTTTGGTCAACGAAGAAGAACAAGCTAGATTTACCCAATACGCCGTATCCATCAAGAAGATACGGCATGTCCGTGCCTACACTTCACCAGATACCACAAAGGATTTAAGTCCAATACGCCGTATCCAGGAACATCAATACGTCGATTCAATATTTATTATCACGAAGCTTCTGGAAGATATCAAACTTGGTCCTTACTCCAAAAAAGCCCAATACACGTATCCCACATCGGTGGATACGGCGTATCGAACCGACCATCAGGCCCTATATATAGACGACCCAAAACTCAGTTTTAAGTATGCAAGTGAATCCCTAAACCACTAAAGTCGACCAAGAGATGATCAGAAGAGCATAGAAGGTCAGAAAAGAGCCTCAAGATCATAGGAAAACTCTTGTAATCTTCGCACAACCGAATACGCGTTCGATCGAGGTTTCTTTACTTTAATCATTCATATATCAAACCGTGTGTATTTTTACAATGACTATCGGCTGATACCTTTAGGTATCAGCCATGTTTATGAAGATCTAATGTTTGGTTTGTTTATCTTGATTGCTTAATTTATCATTGATTGTTGTTTATGTTTATCAATTTATATTCGTTTACGTGCTTAAAGTTTAAAAAATAAATGGCGCCCAACCCTATCATTCAACTGGGTCTAGTCCTACATATTTAATGCGCTGCAACTTCGGTGTTGTTTGGGCGTAGGCTAAGAGTCTGGGATAGCTCTCCATATTGCAATTTATATATCTAGAATCATAGGATCACAAATATTGACCTATCTTTGCCTTTAGAATAGTGAGCTTAGTTGGACTAGCAGGTGACCCTAGGGGGGGGGAACAAAAATTGGTATCAACGAGTACGTTCTCGTTCCATTGATAAGGACTCAGACAGTGGACTACTAGTATATAAGATGTTGTTAAGCAGTAAGTGGGTAAAGTCTCGATGAGCTAGGGTTTAGTAAGAGCACCATTATTTAGATCCTAGGATAGATTATAATCAACATAAGGATGCTTTATGCGGATGCGTCTAATTGTGACAGAATTAGCGTGTCTAGGTCTTAGGAAGAAGTACCGCCTAAGTCTAGGAATGATATGCCCTTCGAGATAAGACAATCATTGCACTAATAAACAAACTTGCGTTTTATCGGATTATTCATGGTTGATACGTTTTCCTTACATTAGTTCTCGACCGCTTCTTTATTGTTTGTTTGTCTTCTTGTGTGTGTTTATTGCTTTACTTGTCATCAAAACCCTAGGTTAGATACACAAAACGTGCCGAGTACGCTCAGACTGAACCCCCCCTATTTTGCATTAGTTTTAGGTTTAACTTAGATAACTAAAATACTGATAGAATTAAGATTAACGCTCTCGCTCTCAGTGATCGACACCCTACTTACCTACGAAACTACAATTGACCGGGTACACTGCCCGTTAAAGTGTTGTTTTTAGGTATAGTCAGCATAAAATAAATAGTAAAACTTGATACATAAATAACACCTACACAACAACACATCAAGTTTTTGGCGCCGTTGCCGGGAAGTGAAGTTGTTTAATTGTTGTTTTTATTAGTGTTTTAGTTTAGTTTAGTTTAGATTAATTTGTATATTTGTGTGTGTTTGTTTTGTGCGTTTGATTTCTACATTGTATATTTTTGCATATTGTGTGTTTATGTGGTTTTCTGCATTGTTACAGTCTACTATAAATTTCTGAGTCAAATACTCAATACGGCATATTCAATTTCTTGGATACGGCGTATAAAATTAAAAAAAACAATGCAGCGTATTCAACTCTATCATCAATACGGCGTATTCAATTCACTGAATACGACGTATTAAACTATTTGAGCTATTTTATTATAGGTTACAATGGACGACCCCAATATTACTATGGAAGAGTATATCAGGCTTGAGGAAGAAAAGGCTCGTAGACGTGGTAAAGTGTTTAACTGGGAAACTGCTACGTATGGTAAGATCTGGGATAATGAAGACGTTCACGACCTCGGATCTGTTGAAACTGAATTCCCAGCTATAGTCTTTAACGACACGTAAACATCTGAAGCAGCACTCTCGTGTGAGCCTACGGCAAGTTCTCTTTACAACGATGAAATTGACTTTAGAATATCATTTGACGAAACTGACGATGATGATTGCACGGTAATTTTTGACAAAAATTCATTTTCTTACAAAATAATTTCTGTCAACGATTTAAAAACGGATTCGGAAAATGATAATGATAAAGTCAATATGCCTTTGCTTCCATCACCCGAGCCTACAGTCAGTTATTTTAATGATTTAGACTACTTTGATGATTTTGAGAATGAATTTCCAGCCATTGTTTACAATGATGCTCTAACGTCTAAATCAGATTTCTTAACTAAACCCACTTTAAGTCTTCAACATATCGATGAATTTGATTTGAAAGATGAAACATCATTTTCCGAATGTGATGAAGAGGAACAAAACATTTTATACTTTAATGATCTATTTTCTTTTAACGTAATTTATCCCGATGATTCAAAATCAGATAAGGATAATGATGATGATAAAATCGATATCAAACAGTCTTCGGGGGATATGTCTGTGAAACCATTACCTGATGTAATAAATATGGATGTTGGTGCCTATGCACATGGGTCAAATAAGCTTTTGGAAACAAGTCATGATACATCTAATAAATTTTTCAAAACTAAAACTTTTATCAAGAGATTAAATTTTAATATCATGACTTGGAATCATCTTAACAAAGGGATGCCATTCATTTTCCTAATCAAGAATTTGTGTGCCATTTGGCATCCCATCCGACCCCAAATTGTTTTATAAGGATGGGGTTAAATTAGGGCAAGTCTAACTTAAAGACTTTTCTGTAAACAAAAGTGCTTGCCGGGAGACAACCCGGAATGTATTTTCAATTTTTATTGAGTCTGTCTTCCTAGACTGTCGATACGGCGTATCCAAACCCCATGGATACGGCGTATCGACTATCTGGACGTTATCCAATCTTTATTTTCAGCACAGTCTAAACGACGTATTCATTAAATGAATACAGCGTATACAGGTATCAATCTGACGTATCCTAGGGTATGGATTATCGACTTCCTGTACAGTTTTACGTTTTTATTTCGAGTCTAACCAAACGAATACACGAAGATAGAAGTGCATTTGTTTTCTGAGAATTTACACAGGACCTCGTGAAAGAAAATTCGACGATGTTGGTGATGTATTTACAAATATGGAAATCTTAAAGTGTTGGTGTCTTGAAACTTCAAGACGGTTGTTCAACACACGATCTTGCTCAATAAAGCTACATAGAGAATCACTACCGAGCAAATATCAGGGAAGTTTCTCATTCTAATTCTTTTTAAATTCCCGTATTTAAATGTTTTATATATACAACAAGGACGTTGTATAACTCAAGTAGGGAGATGAAATTATAATGTTTACTTGTCCTAATTTTCACACTAAAATGCTTAAATTATGCTCAAATTTGAAAAAATTTCAAGTATACTTTTGTGAAATTACTTGATACATAACCCGCACACAATAACCCTTGTTAGATATTGTGAGGATTTAGCCTATCCGTTTCTCAATGTTTACCCAAATTCCACAAAATATAAGTGTGTCGGTGATGTTGTAGACTTTATAACTTGGCTTGGTATATCACTCGAGACCGCAGTGATGAGTACTATGGATTTAGATGGAGTAACTTGTTTAAATTGGTAAATATCTCCTACATTTGCTTATTACAAACTACATTCGGTTAGTTAACCTCCCTTTTAAACCCTTTCCACTCTCATCTTTAGAGTGAGATCCACTAGAACAACTCGTAAGCCAATCCTTTAGGAATTTACACCAACTATTTGTTTCGTAACACCCTTACACCTTAACCTACCCGTTTAGATTGAAGTTTTAACATTTACATCTTCTAGTTGCTTAAAGTGTAAAGATTATGATTCTCGAGTCTTGTGTCATTTCTATCCTTGGTTGCGGTTGGAAATTTGCACATTGCAAATGGAATATATTATTAGTAGTCAAAACTCATGTGATTTTACCCTATCGACATAATATTTGTGAATCCGAATACAAGGAACAATCGAATAATATCAGAAATATTATGACGCGAATATCTAAAACTACACTGAGATTGAAGTAAATATTATTAAAAAAATGAAAAAAAATCAAAAAAATGAGAAAAATCCAAAAAGAGAAGAAAGTTTAAAACTAGATCGATTCGCACTACCGAAAGAATTACATGAAGGATTGATTATTCATTGATACGTCTAAAAAAATCAACGATGTAGAGTATTGTACAAAGTGGTAGATATCGTCACTTGCCTTTGAGAGATATTAAGTTTAGGGAAGATTAGGAGAAGGCCGTTACGAGGAACGCCAACTTAGTTGTTTGTTTTTGATCTATATCAAGACGTTTTAAATAGTCTTAGTCTTTATCATGTAACAAGTCGGGAAAATAAGTGTCAAGCACCCGTATCTTAAGTCCTTAATCTATTTGTTTCTTTGAATTTTTTTATTTAACAACAATTTTACTTCCTTTCTCACCTGATGATTAGCCGCTGGTTTTACGCGAATGAGGATCCATACGAACATGCATGTCTATTCCTTCGTTACGGTCATGAATCCTGACTTGTACCTTCGTTTGTTTAAACACTTTTGGTAAAAGATAGAAGGTTCTTACCCCTATAACATTCTTCATCCAAACCGTGTTAAATTCGAATGAGATGTGAATCGAACACACATGTCTTTCCCCCCGGCCCCCCCTTACCGGGTCTTTATGTGTGTTCACTGCCTTATTGGAGTGGTACTTCTAGTGAAAGATTGTAGAATGATCAACCGTACGCCTTTCCATACAAAAACCTTATTACCTTCTTAGCTTTAGCGTGTGGAGATAATAATCCTTGCCAAGCTTACGATAGAATACTCGTCACGACGAGCATATGAGCGAATTTATTTCATGCTACCACATAAGATTAGTTGAGGATTTGAGTATTTCATCTTCCTATTTCGTGAGGTGTTTGGTTGTGTACTTGTAAAAGATCAAATAAATGCTTTAACGGAAAATATCCTAAGGGATGCATTTTTATAAACTTCTAAAGGCTACTTGAGGACAAGTAGGATTCAAGTGGGGGATATTTGATGACATCAAATAACGTCTATTTTATAGCATCATTTATCCCATGTTATTAACCTATTTTGTATAGTTATTGCAAAGAATTGTTACTTAATCGTTTATATTTGAGAATTGCAGTAATTATGGAGTAATTGGTGAAAGATAGCAAAAGGCACGCATTTTGGAGCATAAACGAAGAGTTCGAGAAAGTCTACTGATCTGACACCCAATACGCCGTATTATTCTAGACCTGTACGACGTATCCAAGACTTTGACGAATCAAAAGACCATTGCCTGACTTTGAAGAATACGCCGTATCCATGATTTCTGACTTTAGGTATATAAATAATAATACTACTTATATTAACCAAACCAAATCAAGTGACCCTTGAAAAGGTTTAAAGAAAGAAAATCAATAAAATCCGAGTAGTATATGATATTCCCGGGTCCTTTTTCCCAACGAGGAGTGCAAATTTAAGAGTCGAAAGTCGGTTTGATATTTGATGTTTGAATAACAAAGATTTTGATTGGTTTTTCTAATTCTACGGGAAAAACAAGTAAGGCAATCTAAAAAACCCAGAAAAAAAAAAATTTTTAATAAAGCTAAATCACTAAAACTATAACGTGAATCCCTAAAAAATGACTTAAAGCTAATTTAATCAAAATTTAATCCTAAAAAGATTTTAATATTATATAAATCCTAATGACAGAATGCTATAACAAAAAAAGTAAAACAAAAAATGTAAGCAATTAAAGGGAAAAACGAAGAAAAACAATAACGGGACCAAATCCCGTTCTTAAAAAAAACAAATTCTTCAAATTTAACCTTACGAAAGCAAATTTAATTTTTAACAATCCTAAATGATAAAAGAAAATTAAAAAAATAATTTTTTTGACTTGTATTTATTTTTTTATGAATTAAAAACGGTTTTTATCTAAATTAAATATTAAAAATACTAAACTATTTATAAAAAGTCTAAAAAAATTATAAAAAGTAGCTAAAAGTGAGCAGGTTCTATGAAAAATAAAATGAGGTTAACGGCTTATCTAAATAAGCTGTTAATAAGCCGAAAATGGCTTATGGCTTAAAAGGCCAAAAAGAATAATAGGTGCAAGGTAAAACGAAAAAGACCCAAGGGCGCTAGTGGTTGTGTGGTGTGTGTTAAATATGTTGGTTGAGGTGAGGTTGAGGTCAGGGGTTCGAGCCTTGCTCCCCCTTGATTTCCCTCAACTCTCAACATATTTTTTTATTTGCAAATTTCTTTTTTAAAAAAGCTTTTAATAAACTAAATAAGCAACCTTTAAAAAAATGACTTTTTATAAAAATTAAAAATATGCTCAGAAATAAGCACTTTAAGTCAAAAAATTAAGCTAAAAACTAAAATGAGAAGAGACTAAACTGTTTGAAATTTTAAGCTTAATTATAAGCTCTAAAAGCTGTAAGATGAAGTAAAAAGCTAAAACAGATTATCAAACATACCTAATAAGCACTAGGGCTAAAAAATAAGCAACTAAATTGAGCTAAATTAAACTTAAAATGACAGAAGTACTTAAAGGCTTTTACACTTAAATTCCTAAACTGAAAATTCTAATAAGCTTGAATAAGCTCTACCCTAAGCTAAATAAGCTAAAATGGCTTAAAACTAACCTAATAAGCAAAACTAAATCTAAATAAAACAAATCCAAATATCCAATAAGCTCAGATAAGCAAATAAGCTATTTGGCCAAAACTGGTGACCAAACAGCCTCAGGGGCCACTTTCTAGCTTATTTTTAAGCTAGAAAATGGATCCTTTTGGCTTAGTGGCTTATACCACAAAAAAGCTCATGCAAGAAGCTATAATAATCCACAAAGAAAAAGCATATTGAAATTCATTTAAGCCATGAAAAAGGCTTATGAAAAAGCAGATTACACAGTTTTACTCTTTTTTGGTTTTCAGTTTAAAAGACAAATTGGCTATTTGCAGGCCTAATTTAAGCTATGTAAATGAAGGCTAAAATCCAAAATAAGCTCAAAAAGATTGATCTTATACTACGAGTAGCTTGTGCTAACAAATTAAAAACCTAAATCTAACATTAACTTATCTAAAATTTGGATTGGAAAGTGGCTTTCACCCTTTTTGAAAATAAAAACTAAACTATGACAGATTTGAAACAAATCCAAAATGGCAAATGCACACTTAACCCAATCTTTCCTATTGCATTTAAACACTTAAAAGAAACATAAACAAAACCTTAAAACAAGATTTGAAAATAAGCAGTTTGAGAAACTTTGAAAACCACAGATTTAATGAACATGTATAAAACACCTTAAAACTTGATATTAAACTTTAAAAACTTGTAAAAACAGATTAAAAGGCTTAATTAAAGCTATTCAAAATTGGCTTAATGACCCAAAATAATTTTAACTCATTTTGACCCATTTTAAAGCCTTAACCCAAACACTCCTTTAAGTTGGCACAATTGATTTTAAGCTTGAAAAAGACTTAGAAAACTTGTAAAAAGTCAAAACAGATTAAGCATGGGGCTAAATAAGAACAACTACGCAATTAAAACACATAAATAAGCAATAGAAATAAGCTAGTAAAAATGGGCAGTTTTAAGCTATTTTAGGCAGTTTCAACTCTAAACATGCATAAATGATATTTAAGCCATAAACTAACATCAATAAGCAATAATGTAACACCCCCAAATCTGGGTTGCAATGGAATGTTGAATATCCGAGGGCGTTACTTTATAGATCAATAGCACAAGATATGAGAACGACCACTAAACGTGTCGTTTAAAAGATACATTGGATTTAATAAAATACTTGAAGCTCTAGCTTGTGTAAAACAAGCTAGTAAAACCCCTATAAGCCCTTCCTTTTCTGGCTTATCTTCCAAATAGCTTTTTTAGTGATTTTTGAGGTAAAAAGGACTTAGGCTATATAAACTATGGAAAAGTTTATATAGCTTAAGTTGGACAGCTTAAGTAACAAGTAAATCAGTTTAAGAGATCTTACAAAAACAATTTTATAACATAAAATGCATTAATCTTGAAAAACAGAATTTAACTTTAAAAACATCAACTTTCATTAAGCTTAAAAAGAGTACAATACTTTGAAAAATAAACTACATTAAACTAATATAAGCTGAAAACTAAAAAAAAAACTTAAAAGCTAGATGCATGAAAGGCTTACAAGGTCCTATTTATATAAAAAAAACTAAGTCTTGGGGTCTTCACATGTGTTACTTCTGTGAGTGAACTCAAGAGGTGTGTTTCTTGTGTGAGGTAAGTCGAAAATCAATATCTATAGCCCTTCATTTTTCTTGCTCATCAAGTCCTATCATCTCAGCCCTCTATTTCTTGTCTTTGTCCCATCCACAAATAAAAAATGAGGGGATTGCCAAGGTGGAATGGCAGTTTATGGTGTGGGGTTGAGTTGGAAAGGGATGGTTTTATTTGTGGGAGCAGAAGTCGAGGTGGAGAGGATGGATGAATAGTGACCTGGCAGAAAATTTTAATTGGGATACATGTAACGGTCGTTTGCCCTGAATTTGATAAGTGTTTGCACCGTTAGTCCTTTTGGACTGACACTGTTAGTCCTTAAGGACTAACGATGTAAGGGCTTGATTGGTGTTATGAGCTAACAGGGGTTAAGTGGGTTAATGGTTTATGGATTGGGCTTATTGTTTTGGGGCCGGTTGGTAATTGGTTTTGGTTTTTTAAGGGTTTGTTTTAAGAAGGTGGGCCCGGGTTGGTTTATTTTGACAAGTTTGGGTTTTTGGGTTTGTTTTTCGATGCTCAATCCGTTTTCGTGTCCTGGGGTTGACTTTGACTTCGAATTTGTTGACTTTTTGGTTGACTTTTCACGCTCTTTTCATTCCCGTGCTTGGTTTTGTCGGTTTTGCCTTTATTTTTGTCCTTTTTTGTTGATATCCGTTTCCTGCACAATATAAATGCAAAACACACAAATACAATGTATTTTTAGGTACGTTTTTGGTCATTTAAGTCCGTTTTTAAAGGAAAATGGTATGTGTAATTAAGCACATACCAAAATCCCCCATACTAAACTATTGTCGTGTCCTCACGCAATGCCATAAGTAAACACTTTAGAAAACCAAGAATCTCAATCCCCCTTGACTAATTACCTCGAAAAGTAGCTAAGTGTTCATCGAGGGGAATTAAAGAATCAATAGTTTAGAAAAGCCCCGTTTTTACCATTTTTCAATATATACACTTATTCCTACACATATTTTTGTATTTTTCCTTTTTCTTATTTTTTTATACTTTTCTTTTTAAGCAACTAACAAACATGTTTGACTTTCGTTATTTTATAACTTTTAGGGATCATAAAACAAGAAACATTTCAATCCTAAACTGCCCCAAAAAGGATATATTCATCGTTCCAGACTTTTCACTTGCCCCAAACCAAGCTTAAAAACAAAATCTCCGTTAAATATAAGTAAAGATGCTAACACTACTCATATTTGTAACTTGTGAACTTTTCACTCCTGATAATTATTATATATTAGGTGAATGTGCCATTTCGAATTTCAACCATGGATCAACGTTTTGCAAAATTTCTATGCTTCACGTTCCACCCCGATAAAATGATTTTTAAGCAGATCATCCCATGTAGCGACTTTCGTCTTGGCACATCCCAACCTCGCGGCTAAGTGACCAGGCTTTTGACACCCCACAAAGACTAGTATCGAGACTCACGGACCTTCGGTTTCAAAAACTCTTAGGTTTCCCGTTTATACATAGCTTATTAGAAAAACCACAACTTAAAATGAAATAGTCTTAGTTCGAAAGCATATTTAAATTTAAGAAAAAGAGATTTTCCCTATATTTATTAAATCACATTTATTGCACTTAACATTAATATAACCATGATGCGATTGAAATCCTCGACCTTTTTGAAGGCTGCAACATCGGTTGTGAGCCGGCAAGATGCAGCAAACTTTTATCAGTCTCGGATTATTATTCTTACTATGGGCCTTCTTTTGAAGACTGCCACATCGGTTGTGAGCCAGCAAGAGGCAGTAAACTTTTATCAGCCCACAGTTTATATTACTACCTTATTCATCATTTTTTTATATAGAACTTTATTTCACGATATATAGAGAAAATTTCTTTTTAGAAAATTTAAGTATAAAAAATTATTTTTTTATTTTTTGAACTAAGACAAAAATGTTATTGACTACATTTCAAAAATTGTTGATTTGAGTTTAATTTTCAAAAATAGCACGTATTATTAGTCAGGTTAGGAGCTAATGGGAGAAAAAGCCACAAATTACACTTATGAGCTTGTAAGATTTCCAAATAATCCTTGTTTAGCATCCAACTCATACTTAACTCTATCATTTTTTGTTCTTGCAAATTTATAATCTTTAGTGAAAAGATCCGCGAATGCTTAGTCTAATAGTTAAGGAACAAGCTAGAGCTCACACCTAGGATCGAGTCAAAATTTATTCTTATTCTACCCAGCAGGAAAGTCAAAATTATGACAAAACACTTATTTTGTTTTTGAAATTTTTGAAATTTTTTCATTTTTTGGTATTTTGGTGGTAAAGACGGGATTACGCGAAAACATGGATGTAGGCAAAATCAAATCGATAGATCCCCCCATACTAGAACTAAACATTATCCTCAATGATTTAAGAATGGTATCTACGTAAATCTAAAGCCGTTTATTAAGTATGCTCAAAGATAAACGTAGTCGATAAGATTAGGATATTGGATTCCCATAATGAAGCTGAGGATTTGAAGCTCGAGTGAACGAAGGACAAAACCACGAGCAGAGCGGCTCAAATCCGGCAAATCCTAGGACAATCACACAAACACAAAACACGAGAAAGGTAGAGGCGAGCCTCCTCACAACACACTTATTCATTACTACTATTATATTAGGATAAGCATGGGTTGCCACCCACGAAGCGCTTGTTTTAAGTCACTAAGCTTGACCCGTCCCCGAATTTAGTTGTCCTTGGGGAAGGTTTGGAGATCCGGGACAACCATCGGTGGTATGTTCCCTCAAAAGTAGTGCTTGAGTCTATGATTGTGCACCTTAAAATTTGGCCCGCCGGTTTGAGATAACTCAACGGTGCCATAAGGGAAAACTTGGGCAACGGTGAACGGTCCGGTCCAATGGGTTTTAAGTTTACCCAGAAAATCTTATCAGAATTAAAAAGAAGGGACCCGTCACCAACGTTGAAACCGGTTTCTTGATTTATGAGTTTGTGGATCAGTCTTTTCCTTCTCTTTGTAAATCAAAGAGTTCTTGTAGGCTTGATCCTGAAGTTCACTTAATTCATTGAGTTGAACTTTTCGGTGATCACCCGCGGACTTAAGGTCAAAGTTTGCATGCTTCAAGGCCCAGTAGGCTTTGTGCTCGAGCTCGATCGGTAGATGACATGCATTTCCGTACACGAGCTTGTAAGGAGTACACCCGATAGGTGTTTTGAAAGCTTTACATAAGGCCCATAGTGCGTCATCTAATTTATCCGACCAAGAGGCACGGTTCTCGCCTACGGTCCTTTCCAAGATTCTTTTCAAACCACGGTTGGAGACTTCTACTTGCCCACTAGTTTGTGGGTGATACGAGGTAGCAAGATGGTGAGTGGCACCGTACTTAAGCATGACCTTTGTGAATTGGTCATTGCAAAAGTGCGTACCGTGATCACTAATGATAGCGCAGGGAGTTCCATACCGAGCAAAGAGAGATTTTAAAATTTTAACAACAACTCAGGCGTCGTTGGTGGGGAGCGCTTTCGCTTCCATTTAGACAAGTAAATCGACCGCCACGAGTATATACTTGTTCCCTCGTGAAGACGAAACGGCCCCATAAAATCGATACCCCAAACGTCAAAAATCTCACAAACTTGGATGGCATTTGGGGCATTTCATCTTTCTGCGAGATTTTCCCGTGACGTTGACAAGAGTCACAAGATTCGACCAAGTCATGGGCATCACGATAAATTGTGGGCCAATAAAAACCGGAGTCAAACACCTTTTTGGCGGTGTAGTTCGGGCCATGATGTCCCCCGGTGGGTCCATTGTGGCAAGCCTTAAGAATATCAATGGCTTCTTGGCCGTGAACACACCGCCGGATGACTTGATCCGCACAGATTTTAAACAAGAAGGGGTCGTCCCAAAAGTAATGCTTCACGTCTTTGAAGAATTTGTTCTTTTGTTGGGACGACATCCCTTTAACAACAAAGTTCCCCGCATGGTAATTAGCAAAATTGGCAAACCATGGGGTACTAGAATCACCACGAAAAGATACCATACTAAGTGTTTCGAGAGGAAACGTTTCATTTATTTCCTTTTTATTGAGCACACTTTGGTGAGGATTCTCTAATCGGGACAAATGGTCGGCCGCGAGGTTCTCGGCTCCTTTTTTTTTATCACGGATGATGATATCAAATTCTTGAAGGAGGAGAACCCACCGGAGCAACCTCGGCTTAGCATCTTGCTTATTAAAAAGGTATTTTAATGCCGAGTGATCCGTATACACTATGCTTTTTGACAAGACTAAGTAAGGCCGGAATTTCTCGAAAGCATACACCACGACAAGTAAATTCTATTGTTCCGTCGAAAGTTGGTAATGGTGCTTAAGCATCCATCAATGGTCATACGTGCATATTGGAATAGGCTAGAAATGTTTTGTTTTACGTTGCCCCAAGACCGCACCTATAGCATAATCACTCGTGTCACACATCAGCTTAAAAGGTAGGTCCTAATCGGGGGCAACTAATATTGGTGCTTCAGTCATCCTAATCGGGGGCAACTAATATTGGTGCTTCGGTCAATTTTTTATTAAGTGTTTGAAAAGCTTCAATACACTCTTTGGAGAAGAAGAACGGAGTATCTTTTTCAAGAAGACGGGTCATCGGCCTGGCTATTTTCGAGAAATCTTGAATAAATCTACGATAAAACCCGGCGTGACCAAGAAAACTCCGAATTCCTTTGACGGTGGTGGGATGAGGTAGCTTAGCAATAACATCAACTTTAGCCTTATCAACCTCAATCCCGTTCTTGGAAATCTTATGGCCAAGGACAATTCCTTCCTTGACCATAAAGTGACTTTTTCCCCAATTTAGACAAAGATTGGTGTCTTCACACCGTTTAAGCATCTTGTCCAAATAGGAGAGGCAAGTTCCGAATGAATTCCCAAAGACCGAGAAGTCGTCCATAAAGACTTCCATCGTTTTTTCGATCATATCGTGAAAGATAGCCATCATACACCTTTGGAACGTGCCCGGTGCATTGCATAAGCCAAAAGGCATACGACGGTAGGCAAACGGTTCCCATAGGACCACGTGAATGTGGTCTTTTCTTGATCTTGAGGGTCGATGGGAATTTGCAAGTAACCCGAGAAACCGTCGAGAAAACAATAGTATTCGTTTCCCGCTAGTCTCTCAAGCATTTGGTCCATAAAAGGTAATGGAAAGTGGTCTTTACGGGTGGCGTCATTTAACTTTCGGTAGTCAATGCATACACGTCATCCCGTAACCAATCGAGTAGGAATTAACTCATTTTCTTCATTTTCAACAACGGTAAAGCCACCCTTTTTTGGCACACAATGTACGGGGCTCACCCAAGGACTATCCGAGATAGGGTAAATCAATCCGGCATCAAGGAGTTTAAGAACCTCCTTTTTGATCACCTCGTGGATTTTAGGATTGACCCTTCTTTGGTGTTGGACCGCCGGTTTAAAGTCGTCCTCCATTAAAATCTTGTGTGTACAAAATTCCGGGTTAATACCCTTAATGTCGGATAATTTCCAAGCAATGGCTTGCTTGTGTGACTTTAAAACCTTTATGAGAGCGGCTTTCTCCTCATCTTTCAAATCTTTAGCAATTATGACGGGTAATTTGTCGGTACCCTCCAAAAATGCATATTCAAGATGAGGCGGTAAGTCCTTAAGTTCGACCTCGGGTGGTTCATCAATTGAAGATTTTTCGTTTTTAGGTTCAACAACTTTAAGTTCTTGTGGAGGGAGAGGTGGTGATGATGGATCATCATTAAGAAATTTTTCAAGAAGAAGAATGTCTCCCTCCGAATCATAGTAAGAGTCATCAATTTCCGGTGAAATTGGCTCATCTTCAATAGCTAGGAAAGCATCGGTTTCCTCAAGAAGAAAATCACTATCCCTGAAGGGAGTAAGAGTGGGAGAAGAGGTAGAAACAATCGGATCCGAAGTTGGAGTGGGATTGCCACTCACGGAAAATCCAAGAACTTCTTGAGAATACTCCTCACAAGCAACGTCAATGACGTCGATTCGGTTAACCGATATATCATCATAATTAGAGGAGTATCTCGAAGTTTGATCAAGATTGAATGTTACGGCTTTATTGCCAACACGAAGAGTTAATTCTCTCGCGTAAACATCAATCAAAGCACGTTCGGTTTTCAAAAAGGATCTCCTGAGAATTAGAGGAACTCGGGGATCGGCATCAAAGTCAACGACTACAAAGTCGGCCGGGAAATGGAACTTTCCCACTTTTATGAAGGAACCAAAAAAAACATCGCGACTCCGATCGTCAAGAATTGACCGGTCCGCAATACGAGAATTATACAAAAGGAGTAAGTTCGGGAAGGGAAAGCTTTTTCCACACGAAAAGTGGCATGAGGTTAATGCTAGCGCCAAGATCGGCCAAGGCTAAACATACATCCATTTCGGGAAAATCGTACGGGATGAGAAACTTGCCGGGGTCTCCAAGTTTTTTCGGGTAACTTTTTGAGGAGAACCGCCGAGCAATGCTCATTCAACGGAGTTTTTGCTAATTCAAACAATTTTTCTTTATTGCTTAACAAACTCTTAATGGTTGAGGCAAACTTAGGCATGAGAATGAGAGCATCCGCAAAGCTAATGTTGAAATGCAAATCTTGGAAGATTTGGAAAAATTTCTCCATTTTGTTATTAGCCTTTTCGCGGAGCTTTTGGTCATTAAGTCTAGACGTATATGGAATTGACGGTTTCGAGTTAGGCTTCGGAGCACTAATGGGAGCTTCAACTGGCTCAACAACGGGAGCAACAATGGGCTCGGTATTTGGTACTTGAGTTTCAACTTGGACAACTGGGGGTTGGACGTCTTTGGTACTTCCGTTATTAGTAAGAGGCACCGTGTCCTTTGTCACCTCGGTTTCACGTTCCACTACTTTAGGAGAAGAAGAAGTAGTAGGAATCGTGTGTCCCTTATAAGCAACACCACTTCGGGTGGTGATACCGTTCAAATCTTCTTTCGGGTTAGTAATGGTATTACTAGGGAGTGTTCTCGATCCCGAGGATGAAGCGGTATTCATTTTCATGAATTGACCAAACATATTCTTAAGCTCAATATTGGAATTTGTCAATGAGGTCATATTCGTTTGCATGTTTTTCAAAATGGCATCATTTGCCTTCATGTAGTTTGTGAACTCAGTAGTAGTCACAACTTGTGGTTGAGGAATCGGGGCTTGATGAACCGGAGCTTGGTAACCCGAGGCTTGATGAGCCGGTGCTTGATAAGCCGGAGGCGGGTTTTGAACATGACTAGCTCCTTGGAAGAATTGGTTTCTTCCTTGGTTATTCCCCTGATTATTTCCATGATTGTTTCCTTGATTCCTATTTTGGTAGTTTTGATTTTGATTGCTTCGGTTTTGATTCTGATTAAACCCTGGTGGTCCGAGATAATTGTCCGAACGATAGCTAAGCAGATTACGGTTACCTTGAGGTTGGTAAGAATTACCACCTTGATTATAGGCTCCCGCAGCATATACGTTCTGAGTTTCCAAACGATTGGCCGTACAAACATTATAAGCAAGGTGTACCACACAAGTTTGTCAGCAGGAGTAACTGCTTTTACTTGTTGGTTTGTTTGAAGCATTTTCATTAAATTTTTGTTAATTTCCGCCATTTCAGCCTTAAGTGCTATAATTTCCGGATCGGAAGAAGAAGTGATAGAACTAGATGACTCACTCCTTTGAGCGGAAGTATCCCAATCATTTGTGGTGGACGTCCAAATTATCGATCAATATAACACTCTTCGGGTCGCCTTTTCATAAAAGTCCCGCCGGCAGCAGCATTGATGGTATCACGATGTCTTAAAGTTAACCCGTTATAGAAGGTATCTATTTGAGTGACGGGTAACATGTTGTGATTAGGACAACGATCAATCGAAAGCTTATAACGTTCCCATGCTTCGAATAACGACTCATCAGGACGTTGACGGAAATTGGTGATTTCATTTCTTAACTTCGTCACCATAGAGGGTGGAAAGTATTTTCCGAGAAACATTTTAGCCATTTGCTCAAATGTGGTAATAGAATTCCTTGGCAAACGATCAAACCAAGCGGTGGCATGATGTGTCAAGGAGTGAGGAAAGAGATATAGACGAAGGGCGTCATCGGTGACCCCATTCACTTTGATACTTTGGGTGACATGCAAAAATTTGTCAAGATGCTTGTTCGCATCGTCACCCGGTAGTCCGTGAAATTGGCAAGAATTTTGAACTTGTTGAATCATGTCATTCTTGAGTCCAAAATTGGTGACGAATGTTATTCGGCGATCGGGTCCGCCTCGACCATTCAAAGTCGGTTGGAAAAACTCCTCCATCGTTCGGAGGTCGGGAACTGGTAAACCATCTCCTCCCGCAGGAGGTGGTCCGTCATTACCAGCTCCGTTAGCGGCCATGTTAATTTCTTCAAAATTGTTCAAAGGAGTAGGATCAACATGCGTTCTTCGAATTGTCCTTCGGGATTTTTGAGCAGGTGGGATAAGAATCCTAGTAGACGATACGAGTACTTATCACACTAAAAAGAAATATAAAAAGAGAAATTATACTAATTAATTTTTTTTGGTTTTTCAACAATTGATTCACAATTTATTTTAATAGAGAAAATGAGACCGAATAACTTAAACCAATAATCAATTTGCTTCACGGTAGCTCTCTAAAAGAAAAACGCACAAAGGAGCGGAGGAGCGGGAAAGCGCGAAGCTATTAAAAACCTTCTCCTTTAGGGTCGTAGTTCCTCGGAACAACCCTCCTTATACCCCTCTTTTAGTTTGTTAATCAATTAAAGGTGAGCCGTACTTCACAAGTGACACAAAGGCAAGTTTTGAATCTTTGGTTTGGGAACTTATTATGATAATGCTCAAGTTGAGAGCATTATATTGATGATGATTTTTATTATTTATTAAGGACAATGTTTTTATTTTTTTGATTTTTTCTTTATCTTAAATAAAAAAGAAATGAAAAATATTTTTGTATTTTTATATTTTTAATAAAGAAAATAACTTCACAAGGAAGGATTCTTCGCGAAGCATCTAATTTGATCCGTGTGAAAACTGACAATCGTATACACTCCTCCCCGGCAGCGGCGCCAAAAATTGATTCGTTGTCAAGTATATATATATATATATATATATATATATATATATATATATATATATATATATATATATATATATAATATAACAAGGCAAATTTTTGAACAAATTACCTTTGACCAAAGTAATAAGTCAAAATTCACAAAGAAAATCAATATATATATATATATATATATATATATATATATATATATATATATATATATATATATATATATAATATATTAAATGTTAAGTGTGTGTGTGTGTGTGTGTGTGTGTGTGTGTGTGATTCCGGAAGTATATGATATTCCCGGGTCGTTCTTCGGTACGAGGAATGCAATGGAAAGTCGAGAGTCGGTTTGATATTTGATGTTTGAATAACAAAGATTTTGATTGGTTTTTCTAATTCTACGGGAAAAACAAGTAAGGCAATCTAAAAACGAAAGTAATTAAAGCTAAATCACTAAAAACGATAACGGGAATCCTAAAAAAAACATGACTTAAAACCTAATTTATCAAAATTTAACCCTAAAATAATTTTTTTAACTTTTTATAAATCCTAAGTGACTAAAATGCAAGAACAAAGAAAAGTAAACCAAAAACGTAAGCAATTAAAGTAAAAAACGAAGAAAAACAATAACGGGACCAAATCCCGTTCTTTAAAAAACCAAATTCTACAAATTTAACCCCATGAAAGCAAAATTAATTTTTAACAATCCTAAATGATAAAAGAAAATTTAAAAAAAAAGAATTATATTTTTTTGACTTTTATTTAATTTATTATAAATTAAAAACTATTTTTATCTAAATTAAATATTAAAAATACTAAACTATTTATAAAAATTCTGAAAAAATTACTAAAAGTAGCTTGGACAGTGCTAAATCTAAAAAAATAAAAAGGGTGAAACAGCTTATCCAAATAAGCTGTTAATAAGCCGAAAAGGCTTATAGTTTAAATGGGCTAAAAGGCCTTATATAATAAATTGTGAAAACTACCACCAGATAGCCCTACTGGGAGGCCTTATATAATAAATTGTAAAAACTACCACCAGATAGCCCTACTGGTGCTAGTGGTAGTGAGTGTGTGTGTTAAATACGTTGGTAGAGGGTGGTAGAGGTCCAGGGTTCGAGCCTTGGCTCACCTTGGGCTTCCCACTTTCCCAATGTTTTTATTTTTGCAAAATTTCTTATGAAAAAGCTTTAAGATCTAAAAATAAGCAATTTTAAAAAAGTGACTTTTTATAAAAACCTAAGATAAGCACATAAATAAGCTCTAAAAGCTGACAGAAGGCTTCTTAACACTAAGTCACAATATAGCTAACTATTTGCATTTTTTAGACTTAAAAAGAAAAATAAGCTAACACAGATACTAAACTAAACCTATTAAGCACTTATGAACAAAATTAAGCAAAGAAAAATAAGCTAAACTGAGCTTAAAGGACAGAATCACTTAAAAGCTTTTAAACTTAAATTTCTAAACTAAAAGTGCTAAAAAGCTTAAATAAGCTCTAACCTAAACCTAATAAGCTAACAGGACTTAAAACCTAACCTAATAAGCAAGATGAAACACAAGTTAAGCAATCCTAAAAAACCAAAAGCTCTGAAAAGCAAATGAGCATTTGGCTCAAAACTGTTAACAAAACAACCCTTAGGGGACTTTTGAGCTTTTTTTAAGCAATTAAATGGAACCTTATAAGAAAATAACTTGTAAAAACTTAAAGCTTATATTATAAGCTACCTAAAACAACAATCAAAAAGCATTTTGAAAATCAAAATAAGCAGGAATAAGCTAATGAAAAAGGTGTTTTTACTGAAAAATTGACTTTTTGGATTTTGAAAAATCTAACTAAAACACTACTTTTAAGCTAAATTTAAGGTGAACAAACATATCCTTATGGACCTTAGACCTCCAAAAAGATCAAAATTAGACCTCAAAGAGCAGTAGCAACTTTCAAAAAGCATTTTGAAATTCAGGATAAGCCAGAATAAGCAAATGAAAAAGCAGTTTTTCAAGATTTCAAACACTTAGTAAAATTTTGACAGACTTGGTAAAAACCAAACAACACTTGCAGATCCTAAGGACTTTGTTTCTAACTTGTTTTAATACTTGAACAAACACAAAAACATCACAAAATCACAAGTTTCAAAGATCTAATCAAATAAGCTGATTAAATAAGCTATGAGTTCACAGATTCAAACAACAAGTTTTATAAACTATGATTTTGAGATTAAACACTTAAAAACTTAAACAAACTGATTTTTATCACTACTTTTATCTAATCAAAGTTGACTCAAGAGCACAAAGCAATTTTTTTTATTTTGACCCACTTTGACCCATTAACTCAGTTAATCCAAACACCCTTTTTAAAAACTGATTTCAACATTTTAAACTAATTTAAGCCAAAACTTTGCACTACCAGATATCTAATAAGTCTAACAAACTATAATAAGCAAATTTTAACCACAGATAAGCACTCAAATAAGCTAGAACAGATTATGCTACTTAATAAGCTAATTAGACAGATTTTTATGAAAACTTGCACAAATGATTTTTAAACTACAACCTAAGTATTTTAAGCACTAAACATCTATAATAAGCTATAATAAGCAGATATAAGCAAGCAATAAGCACCAATAAGCAGACAATAAGCAAATGCAGTTAATAAGCTAAAACTTGAAATTTTGAAACTTACAACTCCCTTTGCTTAAACAAGGGCACAATAAGCTCTATGAGCTGATCTACAAGCTCCAGCTTGTTAGAAACAAGCTGGTGAAACCCATAAGCCCTTCCATTTCTGGCTTATCATCCATAAAGCTTTTTGAGTGGATTTTTGTGAAGTAGTGATTTAAACCTTACAAGCTATGGGAAAGCTTATAAAGTTCAAACTAGCAGCTTATAATAAGTGTAAAAAGCTTAATTTGAGATTATCAAACACTTTCAAACACAATTTAACAAGAATTTTATAAAAACAGATTTTTAACTAAAACTTGAAATTTCATTAATTCTTAAAAGAGGTTACAAGACTTTGAAAATAAGCTAAACTACTACTACAATAAGCTGTAAACTACTACTAGATGCCTTATCAATGGCTACAAGGGTCCTATTTATAGATAAATGAGAGGGGTCTTGGCGTCTTCATCTTGTGCTACTTCTGTGAGTGCTTCAAAGGTTGTGTTTCTTGTGTGAGGTAAGTCAAAAACTCATCATAGCCATAAAAAATTCTTGCTCATCAAGCCTAGTGATCTCAGCCCTTTAATTTCTTGTCTTTTCCATGGACGAATGCGAGTTTAGAGGATTGCCAACATGGATATTGTTGTTTATGTTGTGGGGTTAAGGGGGGTGTGATGTTTGTTTGTCGTGGTGCAGGGGAAGGTGGGGACAGGGATGATGAATAGTAGGGGAATTGGGTTTGGCGGGAAAATGGTTTGGTTATTTGACTGGGTATAAGTTTGTGAAATGGCAACTTTGGCCCCTGAGTTTGTATGGTGTGTTTGCACCGTTAATCCTTTTGGACTGACACTGTTAGTCCTTAAGGACTAACGACATAAAGGTTAAGGGTGTTGTGGGCTTAACGACAGTTAAATGTGTTTGGGCCTTTTTATTGGCAGTTTGGGCCTAATATGATTTTGGGCTGGCTTGTTTACAAAAAAGGTTTTGGGTTATTTTTAGTCTTCATAATGTTTAAATGGGCTGACCCGACCCATTAGATGGGTACGGGTTGACCATTTAACATTTCTTCGATATCGGCTTTGTCTTTGACTTTTGACTTTGACTTGGTTGAGTTTTTGGTTGACTTTTTGACTTTGACTTTTCACGCTCTTTTCATTCTCATGCTTGATTTTGTCCGTTTTGACTTGATTTTTGTCCTTTAGTGAATATCCGTTACCTGTATAATCATAAATCACAAAACACACAAATACAATGTATTTTTGACATATTTTTCAAAATATAGTAAGTAACTTAGGCGACATTGTTTATAGTAAATGGTATTGTAATTAAGCACATACCAAGAACCGAATTTGTCAATCAGACACTTCGTGAATTTTATGAATATGTTGGCATCTCGCATCAAACATCTGTTGCTCGCACTCCTCATCAGAACGACATTGTCGAAAGGCGAAACCGAACTCTTGTAGAAACTGCTCGTACAATGTTAATATTTTCTAAAGCTCCATTATTTTTATGGGCCAAAGCAATCAATACAGCCTGTTACACCAAAAACCGTTCAATAATCCGCCGTCGATATAACAAAACTCCATATGAGCTTATGCAGGATAAGAAACCGGATTTATCATTCTTTTATGTCTTTGGTGCACTCTGTTATCCTACCAATGACAATGACGGCTTGGATAAATTAGATGCAAAAGCTGACATCGGTATTTTTGTTGGTTACGCGCCCGCAAAGAAAGCGTTCAAAATCTACAACAAAATAACCCGGAAAATTATAGAAACAATTCATGTGACATTTGATGAGCTGACAACTATGGCTTCTGAACAATTCAGTTCAGGACCCGGGCTTTATTCTATGACTCCTGCAACATCCAGTTCAGGACTCGTTCCAAACCCTGTTTCTCAACAACCTTGTATTCCACTAAATAGAGATGATTGAGATCACTTGTTTCAACCTATGTTCGATGAATACTTCAATCCTCCTTCAATTGCTGTTACTCCGGTTCAAGAAGCTGCTGCTCCGAGAGATGTGGTTTTAGCCGAATCTCCTTTGTCAACTTCCATTGACCAGGATGCTCCATCAACAAGTATTCCATCAACACAAGCACAAGAACATTCTCTAAACATTTCTTAAGGTTTTGAAGAATCACCCAAAACACTAATCTTTCATGAAGAATCAACTTCTCAAGGGTCATCATCGAATGTGAGACAACCCCACACTCTATTTGAACACCTTGGTAAATGGACTAAGAATCATCCTATAGCAAACGTGATCGGCGATCCTTCTCGCTCTGTCTCTACGAGAAAGCAACTCCAAACTGACGCCATGTGGTGTTATTTTGATGCCTTCCTGACTTTGGTAGAACCTAAGAACTTCAAACAAGCAATGACCGAACCGTCATGGATTGATGCAATGCAAGAAGAAATTCATGAATTTTAAAGACTAGAAGTTTAGGAATTGGTGCCATGTCCAGACAAAGTTTTATTGATCAAACTAAAGTGGATTTATAAGGTCAAGACGGATGAATTTAGCAGGGCACTAAAGAATAAGGCTAGACTAGTTGCTCAAGGATTCAGACAAGAAGAGGGAATCGATTTCGAGGAATCTTTTGTACCGGTTGCTAGAATAGAGGCCATTCGTATCTTCATAGCAAATGTCGCTCATAAGTATATGACGATCTACCAAATGGACGTCAAAACAGCTTTCTTAAATGGCGAGCTCAAAGAAGAGGTCTACGTTTCTCAACCAGAAGGATTTATCCTCTCCACATCCCCAAACAGCTAACCGAATTTCATCTCTCGAAATTGGCGATTCTAAATCAGAAACCTGATCAAGAGAAAGTCGATTAGGAAAGGTAAAATTAATATTACCTCTATTAGCACCCGGATCTTGAAATCTGGTAGCAAAGTGATTGTGGAATTCTTCTTTAACACGGCTAAGGTCATCCATCCATTCACCATCAACCATAACACCTTTGACAGAAAGATTGACACGTTTTTTTATTAATGATAGCATGAAAGAACTTAGAGTTCTCGTCGCCCTCAATGGCCCAACGAATTTTCGCCTTTTGGATGTTATCACGATTGATCGAATATTGAAAATCGTACAAGAGTTTCATAGACTCCATACGGGATAATAAAAGGTCATCAGAAGAAACTCTACTTTGATCTAACTCCTTATCAATGACACTTAACTTAGCCTTAAAATCATTTACGCGACCCACCTGTTGCCTTTTGTAGTCCATAACCCACCCACGAATCTTCTTTTTCAACAATTGCAGCTTCTTTTTGAACCGAATCATACCGTTGTTATCATCGGTGGGACTTGGATTTTCACTCTTTTAATTCGTATACAGATTGGCAAGGTTGGTTCAAATAGTTACGCCTTGGTGCTAAGTCTAAAGAAGTGTTAGAATGTGTTTTTTACGTCTCTTGGTGGAGTTTATGGAATTTCAGGAATCACCTCCTTTTTGCGGATTCTAATCCTCGTAAAGATGCTATTTTCGATGAGATTGTCTTACGGTCGTTTAATTGGTGTTTAGTTAGAGGTAATAGAACTTTGAATTTGGTTAGTTGGCTTCAACACCCTCATTTGATTTCTATGTAATTTTTTAGCTCCTTGCTAGTGATTTTTAATAAAGTTGCCGTTCAAAAAAAAATCAGCTCAAAGGTGTAGTTGATTGTCTAGATATCTTTTAGTGCTTCAGACTATGGTTATGACGAAATCTTAGAGTGTGTTTGTTTCATTAAGATGTTTTGGGTCTTAATCTGATTATCACATCTTACTGATAAGAGGCGGTTATAAAGTCTGAATCTGAATGAAATAATGTTGTTTGTTTTTTATAATTGTCTAAATGGTTTTAATGGTCAATTTTTTTAAATATATATGAAACAATAACAATGTGATAAATAAGTAACTAGTGTAAACATGAAACAAACTTTATATCATAAAATTAATACAATAATGAATCATTAGGATAAACCAAAAACCGAAACGAACCAAACTGAAAACAACCGAAATGAACTAATAACCTAATCGAATTTGCATATAGCCCGATATAACCAAAATGACTAATCTCGTGTAACAATGTACTAATAAACTCAAATTGTGGCCGACTATAAATTATTTACAATTTTTTTTTAATCTATAAATCTTTTACTATGTTTTAATTCGCATAAAAAAGTGTTTTATTTTATTTGAATATATACTTGTACAATTGTACTACATATCATTTTAAAAGTAGTACAACATAACTCATTTGTGTAGTACTACTTATAAAACAAAAACACCTATCTTTTCATTAATGCACAAATTTTTTTAAGTTATACAACTTATTAAGCTTATGATACAATCTTTAAATGCAACTTGATTTTAAGTAACACATATCATATAGTTTTTAAGTAATACAAGTTTTGATTCTATGTATACAACTATTTAATGCACCAATGCACACATATAATTAATGTTAATTAATGATATTATTAAAATACCTCATTACTCCAAAGTACAATTAATAAATTGCATAAATCGTCCATAAGATTTGGCCAAATTGCTTGTTTCGTCCCAAACGTTACAAAAGTGCAATAATCATCCTTAGGGGAAACCTTTGGTGCAAGGATCGTCCATATGGGAAGACCTTTGGGGAAACCTTTGATGCAAATATCGTCCCTGCGAGGACGATACTTGCACAAAAGGTTTCCCACATGGACGATCCTTGCGTTTTCGTAACGTTTGAGACGAAACATGCAATTTGGCCAAACTTTAAGGACGATTTATGCAATTTACTCTATATCACATGGTACAAACCAAACAAGCTATTAATTAATAATACCAAAAAACCTTTCTTCTAAGCAGTTGTCAAACTCGGAAGCCAAACAAGTGTCTTAGCTTTTTTCATACAATGAACGCGGAAATTGATCACTCGATTGTACTGATTACTGTTACAACAATTAATTAACATTAAACATCTTATGTTTAAGAACACTTTTTATGATTACAATCATTATATGACTATATGACTCGAAAAACATTTATGATTACATTTTCCCGTTTTGATTATTAAATTTTGAAAACGTAAATTATAAAAAAGAAGGTGTATTAAACGGAAAC